>JBBMEF010000001.1:13825094-13835557 GCA_037832685.1 Sicyos baderoa | reverse complement strand
TAAAATTTGACAATTCAAAATAAAAATTAGACTATAAACAACATATAATATTATTTTAAATATTTTATTAAGATTTTTTTCTTTAAAAAAAAAATTAATAATAAAATTTGACAATTCAAAATAAAAATTAGACTATAAACAACATATAATATTATTTTAAATATTTTATTAAGATTTTATTTCAGAGTATCAATGAGTAAATTAAACATTCAAATCAAATCCCAAAAAATTTGATAATGATACTAAATTTCAGAAATCTAGCTTCGATCAATCAAAATTCTAACCTGCATTCTAAACAAGGCCCGAAATAATATTTATATACATTTTATTAACGATATTGACATATTTTTAAGAACTATCTTTCAAATGCGGTCATTATTCTTTTTTCCGGAAACTTATTATTATTATTATTTTTTTTGAAGAAACGTATCTACACACTTTTAACCGTATATAGAAAAGTATAAAAAAATAAAAATCGGAATTTAAATACATAAATCTTACGCGCTAATTAATTTTGTTTGTTTTGGGGGAAAACACAATAAATCAACAAGAAAAGGAGGAAAACTTGTATAATTAAGATTAAAAAAAAAAAAAGGTACTAAAGAGTAAAGACAAAGGACAGAAATGGTATTTTCGCATCCTCCATTATTATGTCGCATGTCATGTCAATCATATCATGTATGCCATGTTATGTTGATACGGCATCACCGGTATGATGACCACTACATCACCCTTACATTAAATTAATTCCCTAAAAACCCAATACAAAATATGTACAAATATATACTTTCATTTATATTTATCAATATATATACAAATAAAATTTTATCTTAAAATACATATATTAAAAAAATAAAAAAAGGATTTAAAAACCGAGACGCATGCAAGAAACCTCATCATGGTGTCCTCTGAGCCCCCCCCTCGTTTCGCCTTTTGTATTTTTCAAGCATTCTTCTTCGCGCCTCCCCTTTTTTTAATACCCCTCGTCTTTCACTTATTTACGCTTTTGCCACTCCCACTTTTTACTCTTTTGTTTTCCTTTCTTGCTACCGCGTTTTTTTGTCCATGGACCAAAATGCCCTTTCATCCCCCAGTCATTAAGATTTATGAAAAAGAGACGTCTAATTTATTAGATGAATTTTAAAGTTTATAAAAATATTAGACACGATTAAAATTTTGAATTCTAATTAATGTTTCACAATCTCGATTCAAGTTGTAGACTGAAATTAAAATAACAATAAATTTTTATTTGTTTTTATCATTATTTCTCATTTTGTGGAAAATGGTTTTTGTATGACTTATTTTTATGATTAATAAAAATATTAATAAAGTATATTTCAAACAATAAGCAAGTAAAATTATTCAAAACATACACACCATTAATAAAAAAGATAAATAGACATGTATAAGTTCGAAGCTTATTTTTAAAAAATATTTAGATATAAAATAAATATGTGTTCGGTTAAAAAATTATAATAAAACAAATATTTTTACTTTTTTAAATACTGATTTATTCGATAATCAGTTTTAGTTATAATTTTTAAATTTTTTAATTAAAATAATCTTGAAAACTAAAAAAAATGTAGCTTTAAAAATCAAAATTTTATTTTATTTTTAAAAAAGTATGAAAAGATCCAAAATAAATAGTAGAAAAATAAAAAAAATCAAAACAAAATATGATATTTGAAAATATAAACAGTTATCAAACATGTTTTTTAATTTTTAAAAACATAAAATTAAAATTAATCATCAAATATATATAATTTTTATTTTTTAAAATAAAAAAAAAAAAAAAAAAAAAAAAACCCCAAACAAAAATTAAAAATTAAAATGGCTATCAAACGGAACTTTACCGAGTTAAATTTGATTCGATTAGATTTGACAAGGTACTGGACAAAATAGGCAAATACCCTCTTTATTTTTAAGATTCAATTTGAAGTTAAAGGTTAAAATCTACTTAATATACAATTTTTTCTTTTTGATTTTGTTAAAATATATTTGTCAATGAATATTATTACCCCATAGATGCAAGGGATAGACAATTCGAGTGGTAAAAAAAACAAGATAGATAAAAACAACATGATGGGCAATATGGTCTTTACAAAGCATAAAAATATTTTAAAAGAAAATACAAAACAAACAAGCTCCATTCTCCATCAGCACAGTGGAGCAAGAGACTAAACTCGTTTCGAGCAGAGCCGAAGAAAGTGACGAACCAATGGAAGCTCAGAGCTGAAAAACAAAATCCGTATCAAAACCCAACAAAAATCCCTTCACATTTCACTGTTTTCCCCAATAAAGTACTCCCAATCTCTCAAATGGATTCCACCGCTCTGTTCTTGAACCATTTTCTGTAGAAATCAGGTCTTACTTTTTTCTTCTTTTTTTTCTTGATCCATGGCGTTTGTTTTGGGCTCTGCTCGCTTGTTCTGAATCCCCACATCATGTTTTGGAGATTGGGTTTGGTTCTTGTTCACCAGCGCCATGAAAATCGGCGATTCGGCGATTTCCGAGGCCTGAATCGGAATCGGAGATCGTTTTGAGGGTTTGATGCTGAATCTTTGATGGGAATTGATGAATTAGCTAATGGAATTTATGGGTCTGTGTTAGTTTGTTTTTCCGTGTTTATTAGGGTTTCTATGCACTGGAAATTCAAATCGTTGTTGATTTTCTGAAACCTCATGCTTGGTTTGAAGCTCTGATCTCGAAACATTAAACTTATTCTTCTCGTGTTTGGCGCTTGTCGCACTTTGACTCAACAAAGACAAGTGCGTTACGGTTCCGGATATTGCTAGTGGATTAGCCATTACTGTAATACTAGGATTTAGCCAGGAGGGTTTGCTCAAATTTTCGTTTCTTTTTCCGGGCTGTGCGAGGATTGCTCAAACTTTCGCCCAATTTAGCCAAGAGGGTTTTGCTGTTTCATCGGTTTCGTGAGAATTTCAGGTTGAAATCTAAGAATGGCTATGTCCTGCAAGGATGGTAACAAACATGCTATCGACAACGGCAAGTACGTTAGGTACACACCGGAGCAGGTTGAAGCCCTTGAGCGGCTCTATCATGAATGCCCCAAACCCAGTTCCATTCGTCGCCAGCAGCTTATCAGGGAGTGCCCCATTCTTTCCAATATCGAGCCTAAGCAAATCAAAGTCTGGTTTCAAAATAGAAGGTATTCTTAGCTTAATCCAACCATTTTTTTTTACTTTTATCTTTGAGTTGGGTTTAGTTGCTGCTGTGTTTGTTTTAACATTTTTGGTGGGTCTCTGTTCTTACAATGATAACCCAGTTGATAATGGCAGAAGTAGATTTGAAATAGATGTAGTAAACCAGTTAGTTAAGAGTATTAATTGCCTTTATTTCTTCAACTGCAAGATGTATTGCTATCCTTAGAATAGTACATTTATTTGGTTAATGTTGTTCCTTCAGATGTCGTGAGAAACAGAGGAAAGAGTCTTCTCGGCTTCAAGCCGTGAACCGGAAGCTTTCGGCAATGAATAAGCTTTTAATGGAGGAGAATGATAGGCTGCAGAAGCAGGTTTCTCAGCTGGTGTATGAGAATGGCTATTTCCGCCAGCATACTCAGAGTGTGAGTTTCTTTTTTCAGTGGGCTGTTATAATGATGCTTTTTCTCCATTTTCCAATTCTTGGGTTTCCTTAAAAATATTAAATTTTCAAAATGCCATTTTTTGATGTTGAATTATACCTACTCAACCAAATGGAAATTGGGGTATCAGTAATGGGTGGAGTAGCCCACCTCACCTTTCCATGGTGGCACTTTCAACATGTTCGTTCAAGATGGTGTCTCTTTTGAGTTCACAAATCTAGGATCGAATGATCCCATTTTCATTTTTATTAGATCGAATATTCATTTGGTTTAATGAGTTGTGATACCATGTTTAGTATGGGAATTTCATTTCAAAATCAATCGGTGATGAGAGATGAACCTACCTATCTTATAAATGTTAGGCCAATGTGTGATCCTCGTTAGGGGGCTATTCTTGTTGAGTTACAATATTGATTTGTGATGGAATTTCTGCAGACGACGCTTGGAGCTAAAGATACGAGTTGTGAACCGGTGGTAACTAGCGGTCAACACAATTTGACATCTCAGCATCCTCCAAGGGATGCAAGCCCTGCAGGGTTAGTGGGCATTTGGTTGTTGGGTCCTTTTCTCATATCGTAATCCGTGACCACAATGCTGTCCGTGTTTGCAGAGGATTAATTTATTTTTCTGTTTCTTTTCAGACTTTTGTCCATTGCAGAAGAGACTTTAACAGAGTTTCTTTCAAAGGCCACTGGAACTGCTGTGGAGTGGGTCCAAATGCCTGGAATGAAGGTGCTCCTTTTCATTAAATGTTTAATTGTGCTACTCTGACAATTCATATCGTTATGCTAAATCTATGGTCAGTAAATTGTTTACCTTTGCTGGGAATGAATTTAATCTGTTTTTTCAAATATCACATTCCCACATGTCAGACCCTTTTGTCATTACTTTTGTTTTCTTTTGTTTGTTTTTATTGTTATATTTATTAATTCTTCAATTTTCTTTTTTTTTTCTTTGCTTATTGGAGGTACATCATGGTTTTCTATTTTAAATAAGTAACTTCCTTAATTAGAATGTGCTAAATTGTTTTCTTTGAATATGATGAAATCACCTTTTAAAGCATTTTTGTTGAATATTCCTTGTATAGCCTGGTCCGGATTCCATTGGAATCGTTGCTATTTCTCATGGTTGCCCTGGTGTGGCTGCACGTGCCTGCGGCCTGGTGGGTCTAGAACCTACTAGAGTAAGTGCTATGACTATCAAATTTAAGTCAACATTCTAATTTAGCTGGTGATTGTAAAAATGACTAATAAAACTTTCAGGTTGCTGAAATCCTTAAGGATCAGCCATCGTGGTTTCGCGATTGCCGAGCTGTGGATGTTCTGAACGTGCTGCCAACAGCAAATGGGGGAACCATTGAGCTTCTTTATATGCAGGTTACTACTTATTTCTAAAAGACTTCCTTGCCTCTCGTTTGGCTTTCAAGCATCTTGGTCACATTGACATCTCTTTTGTCTCCCTGATTTTGTAGCTCTATGCGCCTACAACATTGGCGCCTGCTAGGGACTTCTGGTTGTTACGCTACACTTCTGTTTTGGAAGATGGTAGCCTTGTGGTATGCTATTTTTGGATTGTTATGATACACCATTTGAAAGTCTTAACTACATTTATTCATTTGGGCCGGTTGTCTGAAAAATTTGGTGATTTGATGCATATAGATCTGTGAGAGGTCACTTAAGAACACCCAGAATGGTCCAACCATGCCTCCTGTGCAGCATTTTGTTAGAGCAGAGATGTTGCCGAGTGGATATCTGATAAGACCATGTGAAGGAGGTGGTTCTATCATTCATATTGTTGACCATATGGATCTGGAGGTAGTGCATACACTTACATATTTTTCTCAATCAGATTGCCTCTTCTCGGATTTCCATGTTAAGTTCATTGATTGATAAATGCTTACTCGACTGTACTTGATTCTTATTTAGCCATGGAGTGTTCCAGAAGTATTGCGTCCGTTGTATGAATCATCCACTGTTCTAGCTCAAAAGATGACTATGGCGGTAAGATCACCTATGGATTAAACCACAGCATTTTCCATTACTCTCTGAACTTGGGAATAATTCTTTGACAAGTTGATGAATTGTAAGCTTATTTGAATTGATTGAAAAACCTTTTCATACACCATTTTTCTCATTTTTATTCAGGCCCTACGCCAGTTGAGGCAGATAGGTCATGAAGTTTCACAGTCGAATGCAACAGGCTGGGGTAGACGCCCTGCAGCCTTACGTGCACTTGGTCAGAGGCTAACCCGGTTAGGCACACATCAATTTATTCTCTATATCAGCTTCAATAAGTAGCTTTGTTGATTGTTCTAATTATGAGAATACCTTGTGTAGGGGTTTTAATGAGGCACTTAATGGGTTTAATGATGAAGGGTGGTCCGTGATGGGAAATGATGGCATGGATGATGTAACTATTCTCATAAATTCATCTCCTGACAAGCTAATGGGATTGAACATTTCATTTGTAAATGGATTTTCTTCCATCAGTAATTCCGTTTTATGTGCTAGAGCATCGATGCTGTTGCAGGTAGAATTGTATTTTTTTTCTTTGATTAATGAAATGACTGGAAGTGTTTCTTTGAAGTATCTAGGATGTTAATCTTCATTTTCTTTTCTTTTCTATTTCACCTTAAATTTTGTCTTTGCAGAATGTGCCTCCTGCAATTCTACTGAGGTTTCTGCGGGAGCACAGATCGGAGTGGGCAGACAACAACATTGATGCTTATTCAGCTGCTGCTGTTAAGGTTGGTCCATGGAGTTTACCAGGGTCCAGAGTCGGAAGTTTCGGGAATCAAGTAATACTTCCACTGGCAAATACCATTGAACACGAAGAGGTGAGTCGTGTCATGTAAATATTGCATTAATTATTACTCTCATGACTATTGGGCACTTTGTAAGACCAAATTATGTTTTTCTGACCTCAGTTCTTAGAAGTGATTAAACTGGAAGGCATTGGCCATACCCCTGAGGATGCAATGATGCCTAGAGAAATGTTTCTTCTGCAAGTAAGTGCTTCTTCAGTAGGTTGCTCATCTCTTTTGCTAAATTTTTATAGAGTATGCTTATGACTAAAGGCCAGTTACATATAATGGGCGATAATTGGACATAATGATACCAGTCCTTTGTTCTACGAAAAGGAGATTTGATGTAACCTCTTTATATCATATAGCCACTTTAAGTTCATGGCGACATCCAACAACCATGCATGAATTTTCTTATTTCGTTTTCTTTAAATAATAATTTTTTTTTTTAATTCATTATCCAAATCATTGGAAACAGATGCAGTTTCTGTTGCAGTGTTGTGTATAGCTAAGGGTTTTTTTTTTGTTTTTTTTTAATATGCTAGAGTTGTAGGATGAGCATTGTGTTTTAAAATCCTACTGTTTCTCACTAACTTCCTTGTGATATATCCTATTGGTTCTAGGTCCTTACTCCTTATTGTTGTTTTCTATTTCGATAGCTTTGCAGTGGAATGGATGAAAATGCCTTTGGAACGTGTGCTGAACTAATATTTGCTCCAATCGATGCGTCTTTTGCTGATGACGCACCTCTTTTACCCTCAGGGTTTCGGATCATACCACTTGATTCCGGGAAGGTTGGTGTAATTAAATCAATTCAAAATCATTCCTTCTATTGGATGAGTTCTTTGGGACTACTTTGTTTTTGCTTCTTTTCTTCTAGCTAAGTCTGGAGTGTGGTTTATTAGTGAATCAAAGGAAGGTGGGGCATTGTGAAATATTAGATTTAAGCTTTGGCTCTTATTATTGTTATTTTGATGTTGTTGAGCGAATGTTTCAGGAAGCATCCAGCCCAAATCGCACACTCGACCTTGCTTCTGCTCTCGAAATTGGGCCGGCTGGAAATAAAGCACCAAACGACGCTGCAAATTCTGGCTGTGCAAGGTCTGTAATGACGATTGCTTTTGAATTTGCATGTGAGAGCCATATGCAAGAACACGTAGCATCCATGGCTCGGCAATATGTTCGTAGTATTATATCATCTGTCCAGAGAGTTGCATTAGCTCTCTCTCCTTCTCATTTAAGTTCACACGCCGGACTACGATCTCCCCTTGGTACTCCTGAAGCACAAACACTTGCTCGCTGGATCAGCAACAGTTACCGGTATAGTTTCTGTTCAGCCTGTCAACTTGGGAATTTTGAAATTTGGATCTTGCTTCAAACATGTGGTTAATTGGTTTGGGTGCTTAAATCTGTACTTGCAGGTGCTACTTAGGGGTGGAGCTATTAAAATCTGGAAACGAAGGTGGAGAGCTTGTCCTGAAAACATTGTGGCATCACTCGGATGCAATCATGTGCTGCTCTCTAAAGGTGTGTATGTTGTATCAAAGCATCTCTTGCAATCACCCTATCTCCCATTTTTGTAACTATGATATACATTGAATTATGTTAAACCGCCATTCAAGTTGGTGGGTTGTGGTAAATTTAGTTATATCAACCAACACTCCCTCACTTGTGGGTTTAGAAATTTGAGAAATGCCTTGTAAGTAGAATTCAATTTTAAATAGGGAGGAAACGACTTGATAGAGAATTGAACTCAATACTTTCTGCTCTCATACCATATTGAATTATTTTAAACTACCAATCAATCCAAAAACTTAAGTTGGTGTAGTAGAGTAAATTTAATTATATCAATCAACGATATATATTTACACAATTGCAAAGTTTGTTGTAACTAGTTTCAATTGGGTTCTGTACTTTTTTTATAGAAAAGTTTACGTTCCCAAGAAAAAAAGCATTTTTGCAAAACAAGGGTGTATAGTATACACCATCTTGAGTTGGAAAATCTATCTATGTCCAACAAAGTATGCATTTTTTTTTATAGAAATGTTTATGAACTCCTCACTTCTTGTCATACTAATCCATTTCAGTTCTTGCACATGGTCTTTTTCATCTACCCTATGCTATATTTATCTTCAACACTTTGTTTAAAAACCTTTGTGATATGCAGGCATTGCCAGTGTTCACCTTTGCAAATCAGGCAGGCCTCGACATGCTTGAGACAACCTTAGTCGCTCTACAAGACATAACTTTGGAAAAGATATTCGACGACCATGGAAAAAAGACACTCTGCTCAGAATTCCCACAGATAATGCAACAGGTCTGTACCATTTTCCCAACATTTTCAAAGTGATAATCGATCGCATATCGTAAAACACGACAATCCCAAAGTCGGTAACAATAACATGCTCTTGTTTTCTTAGGGATTTGCTTGTCTTCAAGGAGGTATATGCCTATCGAGCATGGGCCGACCCATCTCGTATGAAAGAGCTGTGGCTTGGAAGGTACTGAATGAAGAAGAAAATGCACACTGCATCTGCTTTATGTTTGTGAACTGGTCTTTTGTCTGATGCTAAGATTTGCCCAATTGATGTTGAAGACTTATTTACTGTTAGATCTCTTTTGTTGGTTCTTTTTGTTCTGTAAACTTTGGATTCCTAGTAAGAGAGAGACAGACAATGAGTTGGGCTGCCCCATCAGTACTCTCAATCTTTGTTCATCATTGTATGTAATGTGCCAAGTCTCTTAGTTAATTGCTGTGCCCCATTTGACAACAGTAACAAACAGAATCATTGGTCACACAGTTCAACTATGAATTTAAGGTTAAATTACAGATTTGTCCTTGTGGTTCTATGGAAGTTAGAACTAAGGGTGTGTTTGGGCCTCCGTTTATGTAAACGGCCAGGTTGATTATAATAATAACCTAACCTATGTTTGCTCCACCGTTTATTGTAGTCGGTGGTTACTTAAACATGCGTGCCCGTTTATCTAAACTTTATATATATTATTTTTGTTACAATAACCAGCATCTCAAACACCGTTTATCACAATTTTTATTAGAATAACTTGTTCCTCAAACACGGTTTATTATCATCATCCTCTGTCTATTATAACTAAATTGGTGCTCCAAACATATCCTTAGAGTTTTGTGGTTTCAAAAGTTAGAATTTCTTTCTCATGGGCATGGATAAGGGATAAGGGAGAAGATGAGAGAGGTGATGTGGGGTGAAATTTAAAGTAGAAAAAATTTCATCTCCGACTCCACCCCTCACCCCAAACAATATTTTTTAAGTTAAGTTTTCCTATAATCCCTTAAAACAACCATTTTTTCAAACAAAATTTTCTTACCACTACTTTTTCAACTCATTTATTCAAATCACTCTATTCTTTCCCTCATCTCTTCTACCCCCATCCAAACATGCCCTTACAGTTGGGTAAAACCAAATGAATAAACAATATGGTTTTAATAATTATGTAGTTGTTATCTTATTAGCATGGAGAAGAATACTATATTTTCCTATGAGCCAAATTTGTAACTAAACCCAAATTCAGGCTGTAAAAAGTTGCAAATTAGGCCTAAAAATATCACAATTGAAATTAGCAAGAACAGATTTTATTTGAACAAGCTTCATATACATAAATGGTGTTGATGGCCTAGAGAGTTGAATATGAATTGTTTCTCCTAGCCAAATCTTCACACCCAACTTGTACTTAAACTACCAATCATCTTTGATACTAAACTACAAGCTTACTCACTTTTTAATAGCTACATGATAAAAGTAGAAAATACCAAATTTCAGGTACTCTTTTACTGTAGGGAAAAAAAACCATGAAAGGAAAGCAAAAATATTAGAGAATCCAATGCAATATATGAACTAGTTTTGCAGTTTGAGATTGCTGATATCTTCTGATCTTATAATGGATGGAATGCAACTTGAACTCCTAGCAATCCCACCTTTCCTTAGGGCTGCAGCCTTGTCTCTAGGACTCAAAGACTTGCTCTTCTTCAACATCTCTCTCATTGCCTCAGCCTGAAACAACACTGGATAAGCCCTCCCC
>JBBMEF010000001.1:13807125-13824994 GCA_037832685.1 Sicyos baderoa | reverse complement strand
CGATAACAAATTGACAACTTGTTATCACAAACCTCACAAGTCATTAACTTATAGATAATTGAAGTAAGACATAATTCTATGTGGAGATGACGTTTACTTACTTTTAAAACTTGCTACAAACGATAAAGTATACTTGTCTTTGGAAATCGCTGTAATTCATTCATATTATTCGCAGTTTGCGAACCAACCTTAACGCGATCAATTACTTACCTGTTTCACTTAAAATAAATAGTACTTAAATGATATCATATATTATATAGAACTTGTGATTTGTTTCTAAGTAAATATTTATTTTCAACACATGGAAAGCCGAACAAGAAAATAGAGTTTATGAGTATTAGAGAGGATAGTAGTAAGCTTGTGCTTTTTCTACTCTCATACTAATGAAGATGTTGTCATTCTATTGACACTCGTGAATTTTTCAGTATGTTTTATGTGAGACAATTGTTTGAACTACCAATATTTGAATTAAATTTTCTTTTACAATCTAAGTACACTAGAATGTAGTTAAATAGCCAACATGAACAGTTGTTCAGCGACATTAATGTATACCCAATGATCAAGAGGTCATAGGTTTGAGTCCCCACTCTAATGTAATCTTAAAAAAAAAAATTATTAATTACAACATATCTATAGAACTCCATTAAAACAAATAGTAAATAAATATTTGTCTAGAAAAAAAAAAAAATTAATAGAACTAAAATTGTATACATCACAAGACAAGGCCTGCCAACTCCTAGATCGTCCCCTACCTGCACCCACATGCGTTACACCAAACCAACCATCCAATCCCAAATCTAGAGTACCAAATTCGCATATTACAACCATTCTAATAACTTTAAGTTTAATTACAAATTTAACCTACCTCTAAAAGATGAAATTACAATTTTAGCCATCGAAGTTGAAGTTCATATCAATTTGGTTTATTAATTTTCAAGATTATACAATTTTCAAGGGATTAGACCAATTTATTCGAATTTCAAATATTTTTATAAGACAAATTTTGTGACCTTACCATAATCACTCAGTTCGACCACTAGGTCAATCTATATTTATTACTAAGTTATTCGGTTATAGAAAATAATATTAGAGTTATATTTTTATCGGCAACTTACAAACATAAATTGTTTTGAAAAATAAATAATTATATTTTTCTTTCAACAAAATTTAGGAGTTAATAATTTAAATTCGTACCCTTTTAATTTTTATACATACATAATAACTGTTAGAGTCATATTTTAATCACTATAAGCGATTCTGTTAGTACAAAGTATTCAAATAATGTTGATAATAAAAGCTGTTTCAAATGAAAATTAGTATATGAATGTCTAAGTTACGTGGAAGAGAATTTGAATTATTATTATTATTTTCTTGAAGGATGAGCTAAATATAGATATATTATTAGAATATATGCGTCGAAAGATAATAACATGTTAGGCAATAGATGCTAAATTGGAAGTAGCAAACAAAAGTAAATA
Source organism: Sicyos baderoa (assembly GCA_037832685.1). NCBI lineage: Eukaryota > Viridiplantae > Streptophyta > Magnoliopsida > Cucurbitales > Cucurbitaceae > Sicyos > Sicyos baderoa. Next base: position 13,823,516 of record JBBMEF010000001.1, on the reverse strand, counting down.
AGATTTTTTTTTCGTCTTTTATTTATATTTTTAACTTTGACTTATATTAACAGACCTATAGACTATACAATATTTAAATGTCATGAAATGTTGTATGAAAAATAATCTATAAATAGGTGAACAACAAACATTAAAAGAGTGTTTGCTTGTCATGTTTAAAGAGGAGTTAGATGAATAATTTATTATAAAAAAATTTATATTAAACTAATTTTTACTAACTTTTCATCATTTTCACTTTTTAAAATAATTCATCATTTCTAACCACTTATTCTAAATAAATCAAAATAACTTATTTTTAATACTAATTTTAATAATTTATTTTTAATTATTAAATATAATTATTTATTTTAAAACTACAATCGAATAAGATTTTAACTTTAACTTTTCTATACAAAAAATACATATTAAACGAATTGTTGGCTACTAACTCTCAATTTTTAACTACTTACGTTCAATATAATTTGGGAAGCTAAATCATTGAATATGGTGTAAACAAATGCCCTCTAAAGAAATAAATAAGTAATTTTGTAAACAAAAAATGGAAAAGAGAAAAATGAATGATAGAAAAAAGACAAAGGACATAAATGGTATTTTCTCATCACCCATTATTATGTCCCTTGTCATATCAAGCCATGTCATGTATGTGGGCTATATTACATAGATACAACATCAGCAGTATGATGGCCACGTCATCGCCTTATTAATTCAATTCCCTAAAAGCCCCCAAAATAAAATAAATAAATAACGCTATTTCATTAAAATTATCCAAGAATATAAAAAAACTAGGTGAAATTTTATTTTATTTTATTTATTTTTATTTTTTAAATAAAGAGGATTTAAAAACCGAGACGCATGCAAGAAAACTCATCATGGTGTCCTCTGAGCCCCCCTCCCCCTCGTTTCGCCTTTTGTATTTTTCAAGCATCTTTTTCGCGCCTCCCCCTTTTTTAATACCCCTCGCCTTTTCACTAATTTACGCTTCTGCCACTAACTTTTATTTTTTTGTTTATTGGTATTTGTGTTGCTTTATTATTATTTTTTTACGATTTATGTTTGATATAAATATTAGTAATGTATAGAGTTGAGTTCATTAAAAACTAAAAGACAAAAAATGGCAAAAAAGAAAGAATTCATTCCCCTTCTATATCTTGCATTTATAATATTTTTTTCCTGGTAGATCTCTCTTTCATTTAAAAAAAGCCTAGAATTTTGGGTTACTAATTGGTGGAATACTAGTCAATCCGATTTTTTTTTGAATGATATTCAAGAAAAGAGTATTATAAAAAAAGTTATAGAATTATTGGAACTCTTTCTCTTGGACGAAATGCTAAAGGAATATCCAGAAATACATCTACAAAAGCTTCGTATCGGAATTTACAAAGAAACGATTCAATTGATCAAGATGCACAATGAGAATTGTATACATACGATTTTGCACTTTGTCTGACCACTAATATTTGTATGTCAAATAAGTTCATAAAAAACTAATTCATAGATAGATGATCAAATTGAATCTAATACCTCTTAATTTTCTATTGCCTTCTTAACCATTAAGTCACTAACCATGATTAAGTTATAAGAAATTTGTTTTGTATTGTTTTTATTAGGATGCAAACAAAATTGTTTTGTATTTGTTATATGAGAAAATTATTAATATATAAGTGAAAATAATCGAAATCTTTTAACATTCTTGTCCGACTTTTAAATTTGATATCACAATCAAATGCCTATTAATAAATCTAACCCAATCTTTAACAATAATATTTGTAAAAAAGTAGACAATATCAATGATTGATAGAATCCATTTTTATATATATTTTTTTCCAATAATCAAAATTCATAACAAGCTGCTATGAGAAGGGAAGTTAATTTGAGGAAAATAATTGTTTAAAGTAACCAGTTTTGTGTTAGAGCAACTAAATTCAGTCGGTTTATTTAAATTAAATTAAGTTATCGAATGGGTTTTTTTAACCTAGCTAATTATACATTTACTATTTACTTTCAATTTTTTAATAAATCAACAGAATTTCTAATAATAATTTATTTTTGAACTGATAAATCACAAAAACCCCATAAAAAATTATTTGTTAAGATTAATAATAAATTCTATTTACTTCGAGAGTCTATTCAAAATTTAATCATAACTCAACCAAACTTGTTAAATTAGATCGTGTAGATTGAGTTTTTTGGATTATGGAATTTTTTTTGCACACTTATTATTTAATATAAAAAATATAATCATAAATAATTGTTGTCAGTGGTAATCTAGAAAATTTATGAGGGTTTGTTTATCGTAGGAATTTTTGCACGAATAGATCAAATTGATAAAATATTTACAATATTAGCCAATTTTGAAAAAAATTAGCAACCATAGTCAAATATACGGTATAAATACTTTTTATATTGTATAACTAATACATAATACAATATGATGAATTATTTATAAGACTTTTTGTAGGAATAGACCAAATTGATAAAATATTTACAACACTAGACAAATTTGAAAAAAATTAGCAATCATAATCATATATACGGTATAAAGTAATTCTTTTTATACAGTATAATTAATACATAATACAATATGATGAGTATTAATTATAATGTATATTTAACTATGGATACTAATATTTTCAAATTTGCCTAAATCTATAATTATTTCGTAAAATTAGACTATTCAGTACAAAAATTGAGAGGGTAGCAAAAAAAACTCGTTTGAATATGATTTTCGTATATCAAATAGTTAGAGTGAAAACTTTGTTTAGATGTAAATTTAAAATGAGTAGTTAAAGAATAATTAAAAATAAATTAATTTAAGTAACTAAAAATGAATGATTAAAACTAAATAGTTATAAATAATCGAGAAGTTATCGATGATTAATAGTGAGAAATTATTTAAAAAAAATTAAAAAAAAGTCAAAACTCGTATAAAGGAAGGTTTTTGAAAATAAATCAAAAAATGTTCCATAAATATGACACCCCAATAAAAAAACAAGGTAGCAAAGAATAGTTAAATAGATAAAAAAAAAAGAAGAAAACAGCATAAAGGGCATTTTGGTATTAACACAGCAACAAAATATATATTAAAATACAAAAAAGCAAAATAAAACATGCTCCATTTCCCTCCTGCACAGTGGAGGGAAAGGCTAAAACTCGTTTCTGAAACAGAGAGCCGAAAGTGACGAACCAATGTAGAAAAAAAAAAAAAAAGAAAAAGAAAAATCCCCATGAAATTGAAAACCAACAAGAATTCCTTCACATTTCCACAGTAATTCTTCAAAAAAAAAAAAAAAAAAAATCTCTCTCTCTCTTTCTCTCCATTGTTGTTTCCACTGCTGTTCTTTGATCGAACCGTATTCTGTAGAAATTCAGGTTCCACTGAACCTTCAAATCGGTTCCTGTAGCTCATTCTTCAATTTTTCCGTTTTTTTTTTCTTGATTTATGGCGTTTGTTTTAAGCTTTTGAGCTTAATTTGTTGATTCTGAATTCATCACAAGATGTTTTGGAGATATGGTGTAGTTTTCTTCAACTACGAGGATCGGCGATTTCCAAAATCCGAGTTTACGTCGGCGATCTTCGTGTTTGAAGCTTCTCCGTGGATTTTTGAGCGATTATGATGTTGAATCTTCGCCGGAATTGAAGAATTAGAGTTCTGAATCGGTTTGTTTGTTTGTTTTGATTTTTCGTGTTTATTAGGGTTTATATGCCTTGGTGATTTAGATCTTTGTTAGCTTAGGTTTGAATCTCTGATCTCGAGTGTTTGGCGCTTGTTTCAACTTTTGACTCAACAAGAACAAGTGCATTCCGGTTCTGGATAGCTTAATCATTGTTGGTAGTGGGAATAGCCATTGTTGTGTTACTCTAGAGTTTTGTAGATTGGTAAAGTATTTGCTGGGCTGTGCAAGGATTGCTCAAACTTTTTGCCCAATTTAGCAAAGAATTTTAAGAATGGCTATGTCCTGCAAGGATGGTAACAAACATGCTATCGACAATGGCAAATACGTTCGGTATACGCCGGAGCAGGTCGAGGCCCTTGAGCGGTTCTATCATGAATGTCCGAAACCGAGTTCCATTCGTCGGCAGCAGCTTATCAGGGAATGCCCAATTCTCTCTAACATTGAGCCTAAGCAAATCAAAGTTTGGTTTCAGAATAGAAGGTACTCCTCTTTAGCTTAATTGAACCAATTTATATTTTATCTTTGAGTTGGATTGAGTTGCATTTTGTTTTTGAAATTTAAACCTATCTATGTTTTTTCTTACTTGGATATCTGCATCTTAACTATGTTTTTATAAACCGAATCAAAATTTAGAAAGAAAAAAAAAAGTAGCTTTGGAAAACTTGTTTTGATTTTTGAAATTTGGTTAGTATTGACATAATTTCTTAAGTAAAGTTGGAATAAGTGATAGAAAATTTGAGTATAAATAAACTAAGTTCCAAAACAAAAAAAACAATAAACTAAGTCCATAACCATTTGGTTTTTTTTGTTTTTGAAATTGAAGTAATAAAATTTCCTACACTATGTTTCTTCTTTCCTACAATGTATACATCTTTTCTTAAAAAAAGTGTGTAAATGCTAACCAAATTTTAGCTCACTTCTCTAACCAAATTAAAAAAACAAAAAAAAAAAAGCTTTTGAAAGCTATTTTTTTTTGTTCCTAAATTTTGGTTTAGTTTCTTAAAATGTAGGTAAGATGTAGATATCTAAGTACGAATAAACATATGGTAAGATAGTTGGTGTATGTTAAAATTTCATAAACAAAAAACTAAAAACAAAATGGTTATCAAACGAGGACTAAATTGTTATCGAACTTAGTTTTATGATTTTTGTTTTTAAGGTCGGGGGCTGTGGTCCGGACAACCACGGATATTAAAAAGAAAAGAAAAGACATTTTCACATTTTTGTGGGGGGTCTTCGTTCTTACTGTAATAATTGATAACCCATTTGAAAATGGCAGAGAAGTAGATTCTGAAAAAGATCAAAACCCGTTAGTTTAGAGTATTAATTGCCTTTATTTCTTCAAGTGCAAGATTTATTGCCATCCTTACATTAGTACACTTGGTAATGTTGTTTTTTCAGATGTCGTGAAAAACAGAGGAAAGAGGCGTCGAGGCTTCAAGCTGTGAATAGGAAGCTTACGGCCATGAATAAGCTTTTAATGGAGGAGAATGATAGGCTGCAGAAGCAAGTTTCGCATTTGGTGTATGAGAATGGCTATTTCCGCCAGCATACTCAGAGTGTGAGTTTTGCAGTGAACTATATAATACTTTTTTCTCTTCTTAATTTCCGATTCTTGGGGGCGTTTGTATGTCGAATTTATGGAGGATTTAAAATGAGTATTTACTAACTACATCCAAATTAGTTTTTGTACCAGTCAAAACAAATTCTCATTTTTACCACTAAAAATAACTCATCATTTCTAATCATTCATTTGTAACCATTCATTTGTAACTCCTCTAAATAACTCATTTTTAGCCACTCATTCCTAATCATTCTTTTTTAACTTCTCATAATAACTATTCAATTTAAATTCACATCCCAACAAGTAAAACTCCTCTACAAAAAAACCACATTCAAACGAGTTTTTGACATAACTCTCAATTTTTAACTACTCAAAATAACTCATCTTCAAAACACCTCCTTTGGGTTTCGTTGAAGACGTTAATTTTTAACCTAACCCACCCGCTTAAGTTTTTGGGTTGATCGCTGATTTAAAATAATTAAGCATGATATTAGAGAAGAGGTTCTGGTTTCCAACTCTTACCAAATCGTTTCATCCCCGTTTAATATTGGTTTCCATGTTAGTTGATATAATTAAATTTATCCTAACCTACAAACTTAAGCTTTTGGATTGATTAGTATTTTAACATGATGCAGAAAACACCATTTTTTTATGTTAAATTAAACCCACCCAATCAAGTGGAAAAGTGGGGGACAAGGATTCTGTTGAGTTACATTGATTTGTGATGTATTTTTGCAGACGACGCTTGAAGCTAAAGATACAAATTGTGAACCGGTGGTAACTAGCGGTCAACACAATTTGACGTCTCAGCATCCTCCAAGGGATGCTAGCCCTGCAGGGTTAGTGGGCATTTGGGTGTTGGGTCCTTTTCTAATACCGTAATCTGTGACCACATTGCTGTCCGTTTGTTCAGATGATTAATATGTTTTTATGTATCTTTTCAGACTTTTGTCCATTGCAGAAGAGACTTTAACAGAGTTTCTTTCAAAGGCCACTGGAACTGCCGTGGAGTGGGTCCAAATGCCTGGAATGAAGGTGTGGCTTTGCCTTCTTTTTCTCTAAGAGAAGAATTTGGGTGCACTCGGGGTAGCACCCGTATCATGATGTCACTCATGTGGCACCTTTGGTGCCAATTGCCATACATCTCATCTCTCTTTTTTTATTTTTTATTTATTATAAAAAAAAGAAAAAAAAGAAAATGTGTGGCTATACATAAATGACATCATGGTGAGGGTGCTATCCGAAGTGCACCCAAATGGTCAGTAAGGGGTGTTTGGGCCGCTAAGAATAAGAGGGAAAATGAGAATGAGGATGATTCCTCGTGTTTGGGCCACTGGGAATCATTCTTCCCATAATCACGTTTTCCAAAAATCACTTTTTTCATTCTTCTCCTAACTACTTTTTATTCTCTCTCCAACAACTTTTCATACTGCATCACTATTTTTCACTCTCATCATTTTCATTATTTTATTTTTCTCATAATCATTACGTTTATCCCAAACATAAATAATCATTCTCCCCGTAATTATTACTTTTACTCCAAACACTAATAATCATTCTCCATTCTATTCTCATCCTCATTCTCATTCCCCCTTAATCATTACCATTCCCCTTGCGTGTTTGTGCCATTAATAATAAGGAGAATGAGATGGGGGATGGTTACCGTGTTTGGCTACCAGGAATCATTCCCCCCATAATCACGTTTTCCCAAAATCACTTTTTTCATTCTCCACATAACTACTTTTTATTCTCTCTCCAACAACTTTTCATAAATCACATCACTATTTCTTACTCACATCATATTCATTTTTTTTTATTTTTTTCATAATCATTGCATTTATTTCAAACACAAATAATCACTCCCCTATAATCATTACCTTCACCCCAAACACAAATAATCATTCTCCCCATAATCATTCTCCTCTATATTCTCCTTCTCATTACCATCCCCCCCTAGCCATTACCATTCCCCTTGCCCCAAACACCCCCTAAATAGTTTTACTGTAAATTCTTTCAGTTTTCTCCAATATCACATTCCCAAATAGTTAGACCCTTTTGTTATTGCTTTTATTTGTTTTAATTATTATTTAATTTTTTCCTTCAATTTTTGTTTTTCTTCTACTTATTGAGGTATGGCATGGTTTCTTTTCAAATTAGAATGGCTTGAATTGTTTCCTTTGAATTGGATAAAGATCACATTGTTGAGCATTTTTCTTGCATCTTCCTTGTACAGCCTGGTCCGGATTCCATTGGAATCGTTGCTATTTCTCATGGTTGCCCTGGTGTAGCTGCACGCGCATGCGGCCTGGTGGGTCTAGAACCTACTAGAGTAAGTGCTATGACAATTAAACTTTTGTTAACTTTCAAGTTTAGACCTGTGAGACTGTAAAAATGACTAATACAACTTTCAGGTTGCTGAAATCCTCAAGGATCAGCCGTCGTGGTTTCGCGATTGCCGAGCTGTGGATGTTCTAAATGTGCTGCCAACTGCCAACGGTGGAACCATTGAGCTACTTTACATGCAGGTTACTACTTATTTCTAATTGTCTTCCAATGGTGGAACCATTGAATCATTGATCTCGGTCACATTGACATCTCTTATCTCTCCCTAATTTTGTAGCTCTATGCGCCTACAACATTGGCGCCTGCTAGGGACTTCTGGTTGTTACGCTACACTTCTGTTTTGGAAGATGGTAGCCTTGTGGTATGCTATTTTTAGATTGTTATGATACTCCCCTTCTTGAAGTTTCAGCTACATTTTTTCATGTGGACTGATTGTCCGAAATCGTTGGTGGATTGATGTGTACAGATTTGTGAGAAATCACTTAAGAACACCCAGAATGGTCCAACTATGCCTCCAGTGCAGCATTTTGTCAGAGTTGAAATGTTGTCGAGTGGATATTTGATAAGACCATGTGAAGGAGGTGGTTCTATCATTCATATTGTCGACCATATGGACCTGGAGGTAATATATACACTTCATTTTTGTCCTTAATTCGATTCTATCTTTTGACATAAATCTGCTATTAAATTCAACTACATATGCTAATTTTAGTATACTTCATTTGCTATTTAGCCATGGAGTGTTCCAGAAGTATTGCGTCCGTTGTATGAATCATCCACTTTTCTTGCTCAAAAGATGACTATGGCGGTAAGAGCACATATGGATTACAGTGCAATATTTACAATTACTTTCTTAAGTTGAGAAGAATTCATAATGAGCTGATGAATTGTTAGATTATATAAAATGAACTAATCTATACATACATTAATTTTCTCATTTTAATTCAGGCTCTACGCCAGTTGAGGCAGATAGCTCATGAAGTTTCTCAGTCAAATGCAACAGGCTGGGGTAGACGCCCTGCAGCCTTACGTGCTCTTGGTCAAAGGCTAACCAGGTTAGCGTACAACAACTGACTCACTGTATCTGTTTTAGTTATGTAGTTTTATTGATTGTTTTCATGTTGGGAATATCGTGTAGGGGTTTTAACGAGGCACTTAATGGGTTTAACGACGAAGGGTGGTCTGTGATGGGAAATGATGGCATGGACGATGTAACTATTCTCGTAAATTCATCTCCTGAAAAGCTGATGGGATTGAACATTTCTTTTGCAAATGGATTTTCTTCCATAAGTAATTCAGTTTTATGTGCTAGAGCATCAATGCTGTTGCAGGTAAAATTGTTTTTTTTATTTGATTGATGAAATGTCAGGAAGTGTTTCTTTGAAGCACCTTGAATGGCTATAATCTTCATCTTCACTTGCAAGCACAGTTCATTTGCTGTTAACTTCATTCTTTCTTATAATGCCTTCTTCAGACACATATTCCATAACATTGATTTTGCTGAAATTTATCCACTTCAGTTTAATTCATAATGTCAAATCCATTTGAATATGATAATTTTCAGTTTTATGTTATTGCAAATTTTCAGTTTCACATTCAATTTTTCAACTGCAGAATGTGCCTCCTGCAATTCTTTTGAGGTTCCTGCGGGAGCACCGATCAGAATGGGCCGACAACAACATTGATGCTTATTCAGCTGCTGCTGTCAAGGTTGGCCCATGGAGTTTACCAGGGTCCAGAGTTGGAAGTTTTGGGAATCAAGTCATACTTCCACTGGCTCACACCATTGAGCACGAAGAGGTGGGCTACGTTATAAAAATATCGCAATTAATTATTTCTCTCACGACCACTGCTCGGCCACTTTCTTGCAGCTAATAATACCAATTATGTTTTTTCTGACTTCAGTTTCTAGAAGTGATTAAACTTGAAGGCATTGGCCATACACCTGAAGATGCAATGATGCCTAGAGAAATGTTTCTTCTGCAAGTAAGTACTACTTAAGTGTAGGTTGATCATCTTATTTACTAGCTTCTGGAAGATTATGGTTTTTATTCAAAATCTCTGGCTAGGTTGGTACTTTTGCTTGTCACTTAAGTAACATGGACAATCTGATACCAGGTGCTATGTTCTAAAAAAATGTGTTTCTACAACAATAGCATATGAACCATCAGCTAGAAAACACCTAAGCAGAGCCAATATCTGTTAAGAAAGACTGTCACTTTCTTTTCAAGTTCATGGATGCTATCTATCAACCATAACTGGTTTTTTTTTCTCCGGATTGTTGGAAACCGTCACAGGCTCTTTTACGGTCTAGTAGATGATAATTTTTTTTATTTTTTTTTTATTTTTTTTATTTTAAATTTCTATTGTTGTAGAATAATCATTGTGTTTTAAAATCCAACTGTTTCTCACTATCTCCTTTGTGATAGATTTATCCTCCAGCTTTTTGATGCTATAGTGGTTCTAGGTCCTTATCAGTTATCACTGTTTTCTTTTGTGATAGCTCTGCAGTGGAATGGATGAAAACGCCATTGGTACATGTGCTGAGCTCATATTTGCTCCAATCGACGCCTCTTTTGCCGATGACGCCCCTCTCTTACCCTCAGGGTTTCGGATCATTCCACTAGATTCTGGAAAGGTTGGTGTAATTCCTTGTACTAGATGGGTTCTATGGGATTACTTTGCTTCCTTGCCTCTAGTTAAGTGTGATTATTGGCGAATAAAAGGGTGGGGTAGGAACTTAGCTCTCTTTCCTTCTATTACTATTATTAACTTGATTTTATTGTGCAAATGTTTCAGGAAGCATCCAGCCCGAATCGCACACTCGACCTTGCTTCTGCTCTTGAAATTGGGCCTGCTGGTAATAGAGCACCAAATGACTCTGCAAAGTCTGGCTGTACGAGGTCTGTAATGACGATTGCATTTGAATTCGCATTTGAGAGCCATATGCAAGAACATGTGGCGTCAATGGCTCGGCAATATGTTCGTAGTATTATATCATCAGTCCAGAGGGTTGCCTTAGCTCTCTCACCTTCTCATTTAAGCTCACATTCCGGACTACGATCTCCCCTTGGTACTCCAGAAGCACAAACACTTGCACGTTGGATCTGCAACAGTTACAGGTATAATTTCTCTTGAAACATGTTTTTCTGATTCCACGTCTGGCTGAAAAGATCCTCTTCTTCATGCTGCTTTGTGAATGCCATTCCTTTTTTTTTAAAAGTAATAATTAAGTATAAAAAAATGTCATTCAAATTTGGAATTTGCTAAAAAAAGACTTATAAAAAGATATATGTTGTTTATTGGTTTTTGGGTGCTTAAATCTGCCTTCAGGTGCTACTTGGGGGTGGAACTGTTGAAATCTGGAAACGAAGGAGGAGGCGAACTTGTCCTGAAAACATTGTGGCATCACTCGGATGCAATCATGTGCTGCTCTCTAAAGGTGTGTAAATTGTATCTTAGCATATCAGTTTCCCGGTTATAGTGGATCGAAGTTTCAATTTCCTGATTTCAAAAAAAAAAAAAAAAAAAAGGAAACAAGCTTAGATTGGCTTTGCCCCTTTTCAATGTCGTGTACTTTTTGGTGCTTTTATTCTTTGTCAAACGGATTTTTCTGTTAAATATATGTTTCTAATACTTCTTTTTGTTTTTTTAGTGAGACATTTTGTTGTTGTTTAAAAGAGTTGTGGGTCAAATATTGGGCGAGCAGTAACTTGTTCTTTGTAAAGCCCTTCTTGTAAGCCAGAAGTGTGCAATCATCCATTTTATTTTAATAAGTTATTTTCGAGGCCAGCTTATGCTTACCTCGATTATTTTCATAAGATAAACTTAAACTGTCTGACCCTACAACATTCTACTATTAAGGAAACTTGTAGAAAATTAATGTTAACAATTAATTGTATTATTAAACTAAACGCTTCCTAGTAGGAAAATCTATCTAGCATGTCCATTTAAATTTTTGCATAAGGTCTCTCATCTACCTTTTACAAATATTTATCTGCAGCACTCAATTTAAAAACCTTTGTAGTCTATGCAGGCATTGCCAGTGTTCACCTTTGCCAATCAGGCCGGCCTCGACATGCTCGAGACAACCTTAGTTGCACTACAAGACATAACATTGGAGAAGATATTCGACGACCATGGAAAAAAGACACTCTGTTCAGAATTTCCACAGATAATGCAACAGGTATTCACCTATTTTCCCAATCTCTCTACAGTGGCAATCTATCGATTTACTGTTAGGGTTTAGCAGTACGCCGTTTAGAATTTCCCATGATAACTATGGTGACCATATACTCAAGGAATTAATTTCCTACGAGTTTTCTTGATAACCAAATAATAGGGTTAGACGGTTGGTTCTGTAAGAATAGTCGAAGTGTGCATAGCCGACTCAGACATTCACGAATAATAAAAAAAAAACCCTCAGAGTTCTTAACAGTACCTGATCTTGTTTTTTAGGGATTTGCTTGTCTTCAAGGAGGCATATGCCTATCGAGCATGGGCCGACCTGTCTCGTACGAAAGAGCTGTGGCTTGGAAGGTACTGAATGAAGAAGAAAATGCACACTGCATCTGCTTTATGTTTATGAACTGGTCTTTTGTCTGATGCTAAGATTCCATAAATTAAGTTGAAGACTTATTTACTCTTAGATTTCTTTTGGTAGTTATTTTGAGTATGTAAACTTTGGATCCCAAGTAAGAGAGAGAGAGACAATGAGTTGGGTTGCCCCTTCAGTACTCTCAATCTTTGTTCATCATTGTATTAATTGTTGCTTAATTAGTTTTCCTAGTTAATTGCAGTGCCCCATTTGACAAATAAACTAACAGAATCATTGATCACACAGTTCTAACTGTAAATTTAAGGTTAAATTATAAATTTAATCCTCATGATTTGGCTTAAGTTAGAATTTAGTCTTAAAATCTCATAAATGGTATGAAATGACTTCTAACTTTCCCCAAAATGAAGTAGATAAACACTGGGGAGGAGTTTGAGCCTTTGATTAAAGATGAGTTATAATAATTTCACATGTGTTTGGATTATCGGTTATAATAATTGTTATATTATAGTTTATATTATCCTTAACTATAATAATTTTTTAGCCTTGTTATAATAACTTTATGTTTATAATAATCCAACTCTGGTCCACAAACAAACCTTGAAAATTAGCAAATTATGCCTAAATTTTATCATGAATTGATGGGAGAAATCAATAATAACAGATTTTATTTGAACAAGCTTCATATAGATACATACTGTTAATAGGTTAATAAATGAAGATGGCCTAGAGTTGAATATGAATCGTTTCTAGTAGCCAAATCTCCACATCCAACTTCTACAAGCTTACTGACTTGTTAATGCAAATAAAAGCAATAGCTACATGATGAAAACAAACCCATGAAAGGGTAGCAAAAATATTAGAAGCCCACCTAGAAAAAAAATGACCTTTCAAACCAGGTGATGAAACTAGGTGTTGAAGAAGACTCAAAAAGACACCAATCGAAGTCAACCGAAATTTCTAGTAATAGACCGAAGAAAGTGCAGCTAAACTACGGGCGCAGGTGCCCTAGGTATGTAGTGGAGTAAAGCTTTGATTCCCGGTTAGCATATCTCAGGATATGAATTAGTTTTGCAGTTTGAGATTGTTAAAATCTTCTGATCTTATGATGGCTGGAATGCAACTTGAACTCCTAGCAATCCCACCTTTCTTTTGAGCTCCAGCTTTGTCTCTAGGACTCAAAGACTTGCCCCTAAAACCTCCTCTCCCATCCATTCTACTCTTCTTCAACATCTCTCTCATTGCCTCAGCCTGAAACAAAACCGGATACGCCCTCCCGAGTTTGTTAAACTTCACGCATGCGCTCATGTGCGCGTTCAACGCTGCCTCTTTGCTCCCTCCATGCTTCTCGATTTCGCCTTCCACGGCGTTGGCGCATAGCCCGCATATCCACTTCCCAAAGAACTTTTCTCGCATCTGATCGATGTACTCTTGCGTGTACTCGTCGCACATTCCACAACACTCGCATCGTGCATCCTCGGTCTCAGATATCGGCGGAAGCGCCGCCCCAAGTTTGGTATCCGATGCCATCGCCAACTCCTTCCCCAATTCCATCGATATGTCCGAGGTTGTTCTTTGGAGGGCATTGGATGAAAGCCTTGGTGGCTTGGAGAAGTTGTTGCTCCTTGAAATTGCCTCCCCATTTGGAGCCATTTTTGGCTGAAGAAAAAGAAGAAGAACTTGAATTGGTTTTTTGGGTGTTGATTGAAATGAGGAATTGTAATGGTTGTAGAAGTTAAGTGTTTGGATTTGGTGTTATTTATAATGGTTGGAGTATGAGAAAAGAAGTTTATGTGGATGAAAAGAGAGTCACATGTAACTTATCAAAGTTAACGTGAAGAGTCATGAATATGCACAAATCTTCGAGAGATTGATGCTTAGTTGCTTTGCCTTTTTGTTGGCATGGAAATAAATTCGTGTGGCTGCAATTTTCGTAGGACGATTATTTTTCGAGTTGTTGCGAGGGTTCCACATTTGAAAGATGACGAGACTTCCTAACATTTATAAAATAAGTGGATAATTTTTCTCATTGCCAATTGATTTTCAAATGGTGTTTATATTAATCTAATATAGTATTAAAACTCATTAAACTCAAGACATACGGTCCAAAATGATGAAAATGGAATCTGATCTAAGAATGACATGTGCAAAACGACAACATCTTGAACGAGCATGTAAGGATTCCACCTTGGAAAAGTGACCTGACATCCTACCATTCATTAGATAGATGAATTTACACATCTTATTACCAAGAAACTTCATACTAATCTAATATGATATCAAAGTTCATAATTAGACTCAAATGAATATTCCGTCTAAAATAATTAAATTAAGATATGATCCAAGAACAATGAATCCAAAGACAACGTCCAAATAGAAAACGTCTTCAAATAACATGTTGAGTTTCATACATTGGAAAGGTAAGGATACCTCTTATTTTACACTAATCGATCTAAGTGGCATTGTCTTAACTTATATAGACTCATGTCTTTATTGTTTTTATATTTGTACTCAAATATTTATAGCACATATCTCTAATTCTTAGTGTGGGAGATACAAATCTCTAACCTTACGACATGTGTCTAAATTTTTCTATTTGTTGGCATGGAAATAAATTTGTGTGGCTGCAATTTTCGTAGGATGATTATTTTTCGAGTCGTTGTTGAAAGTTCCACATTTAAAAGATGAGGAGACTTCCTAACATTTATAAAATAAGTGGATTACTTTTTTCATTGTCAATTGATTTTTAAATGATTTATATCAATCTAATATGGTATCAGAGCTCATTAAATTCAAATGGATATATAGTCCAAAATAGTGAAATTGGAATCTGATCCAAGAATGATGCGTGCAAAACGACAACATCTTGAACGAGCATGTGATATCAGAGTTCATTAGAAAAGTGACCTGACATCCTATTATTCATTAAGATGAATTTACATATCTTATTATCAATTGGTTTTGAGATGAAACTTCATACTAATCTAATATGATATCAGAGTTCATTAGACTCAAACGTATATTCCGTCCAAAATAATGAAATTCAGATATAATCTAAGAACAATAAATCTAAAGACACCGTCCAAAGAGAAAACGTCTTCAAATTACATGTTGAGTTTCATACATTGGAAAGGTAAGGATACCTCTTATTTCATACTAGTCTAAGTGACATTGTCTTAACTTATATAGTCTCATGTCTTTATTGCTTTTATATTTGTACTCAAGTATTTATAGCATATCTCTAATTCTTATAGTGTAGGAGATATACAAACCTCTAACCTTATAACATGTGTCTAAACTGATTGAATTTTATATATGCTAATTACATGATACATTTTTTTTATAAATTTTTGATGCAAGAGGTTAATTAAATTTGCATTACTATATTCAAAACATATTAACGTTAAAGAGTAATTATAGTAGATGAGAAGGTCTTGAAAAATGATTCTATCTTGCATTTTCATTTTGAATTTAAGAATTCATTTATTACAAATTTTCTCGATATCAAAATATTGTACGATTAAGAGAGTTGTTTCATGAAAATAGCAAAAGTAATTCATGAACTTATATATAAAAATAATAATAACATGCAAAGATAAATACAAAAGAAAAGAGAAGTATATATTGTTGGTTAACATTCATGATCTGAACTTTGTTTTCAGTGAGATTGCACCTTTTCTTTGTGGTTGAAGGATCACATGGGTCACCCTTTTAAGTCATGTTTTCACCATATGAAGTAGCTTTTTTGGAATTAGTTCATCAATTAATGCAGTATTGCCACTTATAGAAACATACAAAAACAAAACTAAAACAAATTAAATTTAAACCATATTTATGTAAATAATTCTACCCACAGGAAAAAAAAAAGAGCTTTTTTTCAAAAATAGACCATATTTGAAAAGTATTTGTAAATATATGTATCTACACAAATATTAGCAAAATTAGATTTTCTTTTAATATATTATAAAATCTGAAAATAACGAATTACAACCATACCCCCAAATTGGGGTGGTTTTTAATTTTTGAATGATAATTTTAAAAAAGGAAAATATCTTGCATTCCAAACTATAAAATGCACATTTAAGGAGCATTAATTGTGGAAATCTTATCATTCAAAATTACATTTTATTAGGAATGTTTCTTTATTTTTTTTTTAAAAAAAAATTCCAATTAAGATTTTCTGCAAATTGTCAAGATTTCATTTGAGTTTATTATGGGTTCCATTGTCGATCTTACTGTCCATTCAATACACTC
>JBBMEF010000001.1:13789629-13801928 GCA_037832685.1 Sicyos baderoa | reverse complement strand
GGTCAACCCTTGACCCAACCCAACCCATAAAAATTCCATGATTTTCAACCCAACTCAACCCATTTATGTATTCAACCTAACCCAACCCGACAATTTGAGTTGGATTGGTTCGGGTTTCTCGGATTGTCAGGTTAGTGTGCACCCCTATTCTCGATTGCTTTAATAAAACGACAATAAACCACTCTCTCTTAGATTTCATTTATTTATTAATAAATAATGGTGGAATAGTTTAATTAAGAGAAATTTGCATGTATATTATAACAAGGCAAAAAAATTACATAAATAGCAAAATAATGAAAATATTTGTAAATATAGTAAAATCAGATTTATAGATTCCGTCAATAATGTCTGATAGACTCCATCAATAGTGTTTGATAATAGTGTATGATAGACTTCATCAATAGTGTCTGATAGACTCCATCAATAGTGTCTGATAGCTATCAATAATATCTAAAAAAAGTTGCTATATTTACAATATTTTTAAAATGGTGCTATAATTCTAATGTGGGGTAGAGAATTTACTATAGAGTGGAATTTCTTTAATGCAATAGGTACTCAACAAAGAAAATAAAAGGTTTGATGTAATATAGGCTGGTTCCACTCCTTTTAATTTACCAGAAAACTCATACATAGTTGGACTGCCTAATATATTTTAACAAATTTTGTAGAGTAAATAAATTATAAAGATAAAATTTATTATTATTTCAAAAATATATGAATTATTAATATTGTTTTTAAAAATATATAAATTAGATGTTTTTAAGTATTATATTTAATATAAGTTCGGACAAAATAATCAAAGAATTATATATCATCAAAAAATATTTTTTAACCTAATAAAAATGTAAGATAATATTTTATTTTTTTAAAAATGTAAGATAATATAAAGAATCAAACAAAATTTAAGATTAATATAATTATATTTTGAACCAACAGCAGCTTCCTCGAAAATCCGAAATAACATATTTTATTAATAATAGTAATAACATGAAGAGAGAGAAATAGAGATTGAGATATATATTTTATTAATATTAATACTATTAAAAAAAACAATGAAAATAAATCAAAAGACGGAGAGACTTAACTCCGAAGGAATTCGAAAGGCATTTTTCGAGAATCTAAACCTAAGCCCAACAATAAAGTCTTCGTCCCCAAAGAACCCCACAAGTTTGAACCGTTTGATTAAAATCC
The DNA here is from genome assembly GCA_037832685.1 of Sicyos baderoa. Taxonomy (NCBI): domain Eukaryota; kingdom Viridiplantae; phylum Streptophyta; class Magnoliopsida; order Cucurbitales; family Cucurbitaceae; genus Sicyos; species Sicyos baderoa. Next base: position 13,800,737 of record JBBMEF010000001.1, on the reverse strand, counting down.
AACCATCCATTTTTCGAATGCCCTCATGATTTTAAACTTTAACTTGAGAATTCAAAATTGGTTGACAAAAAATAAAAAATAAAAACTTTAAACTGAATTTTCTAAATAACATATAGTCAAAGTAGTGTAAAGTTAGTTGAAATAGGCATATATTAACTCGATATTTACAATTATTGAAATAATGTATTACAAATCATTAAAATAAATAATAATAATAATAATAATAATAATAATAATAATAATAATAATAATAATAATAATAATAATAATAATAATAATAAGTGGGTTTGATTTTTCCTTTTTTAATATTTTAAAGGGTGAATTATAAATTTGGTCCCTTTATTTTGAAAAAAGTAGAACTTAGTCTCTATGGTTTAAAAAAATAGAATTTAGTTCTCATGGTTTAAAGATAATTAGAATTTAACCCCTATATTATTTTGTAAAATCTAAAAATTAGTGTGTGTGATTTATAATCACTGTGAATTATGTACTTGAAATTGGCTATTTATACTAATTTTTTTGTCCAATAAATCAGTTTTCACATCATTATGGTTGACACATGAATAATTAACTTTTACAAACTCAATTCACTAAAGATTAGAAATGATTATAAAGACCACTTTTTCGATTTTATAAAACCATAATAATTAAATTCTAGATTTTAAAATTATAGAAGTAAAATTTTAACTTTTTACAAATTATCGAAAACAAATTTTAATTTTTAAAATCAAAAGCACTAAATTTTAACCTTTTTTTTTTCCAACCATATGGACCGAACTTCTAATTTACCCTACTAAATTGATAATTCTAAATTAAACTGGATCAGAAATATATTGTCTAAAAATATATTTTTACCCACAAAAAAATTATATGATCACAATTTGAAGATTTGTAGTTTGAGAATACATTTTTTCCATTAAAAAAAAAGGAAAGAAAAAACTTTTTTTCCACAGTCACATCATATTCAAACAAAAAAGAAAAGTAAAAAGACTTCCCTTTGCCGATAGTTTCGCCATCAAAATTTCCCCTTTTCCCTGGAATAGCAATCTGGTGAGATATTTCAAACTTTATTTTATTTTGAAAAAGAAAAATATTAGTTACATTTTGGATCAAATTATAAATTTCACCAACTGGATTTAGAGTTTACAATTTTCAAATGTAGGATTTAGTTTACTTAATTTAAAGAAAATTAGAATTTCGTATCTTGAATTATAAAAAAAAAAAAACAAAATTTAGTATTTGATAAAACCTAAAAAAATTATGACGTCCATCATAATATTGACAAACTTAATACGTAGAAGTTGATGTAGATAAGTTAATGACAGATTGGATAAAAAATGAGTTGAATTGAACACTTTAATTCATTTTTGAGAAAAATACATTTTTAGTCCTTACTTTTTGGTTAGAATTTCATTTTAGTTCTTATATTTCGAAATCAAACACTTTCGCCATTTACATTTCAATAATACTTTACTTGATAAAAAAAATGCTTACTAAGATGATGACAAAGCTAGTTTTAAAATTAAAAAAATTGATGATGTATTATTATTGTGCTTACATGTAATTTATTTAAAACAATTACCATGGAAACCCAAAGACACATTTCCAACTTTTTCACATTTTTAGATAAAATATATAGGATGACTTTTCATCTTCTAAAAATTTAATTAAAATAAAATTTGATATTCTTCTATGGATTTGGAACAATGGAAGATTTTGGTGATGTAATAGTTAACACAAATATGAAGACTTTGGTTTGTTTTTGTTTTTATGAGAAACCCATGATATTCCATTGTTCCAAATCCTTCAGGGCTCATCCCTCAACGACGATGAAACCCATGATATTCTCATAAAAACAAAAACAAACCAAAGTCTTCATATTTGTGTTAACTATTACATAACCAAAATCTTCCATTGTTCTAAATCCATGGAAGAATATCACAACAGTGTTCTCAAATTTCAAAAAAAATGAAGGAAACATATCTTTTTAGTCCTTTTACCTTTCGGTTGAAATTTCACTTTAGTACATATATTTCAAAATCAAACATTTTAGCCCTTCACATTTCAATAATACTTTATTTTAATCATTGAAATAAAAAAAAACGCTTACTAATTTTAATATTAAAAAAATTGATGATGTGTTATTACTGTGCTTACATGTAATTTATTTATTAAAAAAAAAATAATTACCATGGAAACCCAAAACACATTTCCAACTTTTCACATTTTTAGATAAAATATATGGGATGACTTCTTATCTTCTAAAAATTTAATTAAAATGAAGTGTGATATTCTTCCATGGATTTAGAACAATGGAAGATTTTGGTTATGTAATAGTTAAAAAGTATAATACAAAGGGCTTGCTTGCCTTTTTGAAGGAGCAAATTTTTGCTTTTTAAAAAGTATAATACAAAGGGCTTGCTTGCCTTTTTTTTTTCTTTCTTCCATCTACCCACTAACCGATAAAGTTTGGTTAATTTATTTTTTAGCTAACACTTCCAAACCCTAATTATTAGGTAATATGGGGTTTCAAGTTAAAATTAATGACCGTTTTAAGGTGTGGAATCTAATATTATTTAATATGATATCAAAGTTCTATACAGGTGATTTGATTTTTTGAATTTCCATTCCATTTAACTAGGTAAAAGCTAAGCGGATCATTTGGGACCTATCTAAAAATAAAATTTTCAACTAAATCTAAAGTGGGTATTTCTAACCACAAAATTCTGATTTAATTTCGTATAGTCTTACCAATATGACATCATCTTGAAGTATATGTTGGAGATACTCATCTTATTTTATATTAAAATACGAAGAATCTTTAACTACTTTAAATATGCATGAGATATTTTTTTTACTACCAATTAATTTTGAGAGGAACTTCTATACATATATACGGCAAATAAATATATATATGTATCTTAGAGTTTAATAATATAATATAAATTCTCAATAATATATATAATATATTCATGTTTATCTTTGAATTTAAACTCTTATGCGTTTGTTATACAAATTGGTGGAAGGAGATTACAAATATCGATTTTAAAAATCAAATAATTTATAACATGATATTAAATTGGATTTCCATCAAACAATAAAATTATTCGGCTACCAATATTTATGCATTTGTTTTTTTGTTGATACGTATGGGCTTTTAGACTTGTTTTATGGAATGAATCAATTTAATTTTTTTTATCGAATGAGATACGTCTATCTCAGATTTAATAACAATATATTATTGTCTATCTTTGAATTAAAGGGGTGTTTGTTTGACATATTTAAGTAAAAATTTAGTTTAAAGATTTGCTAATTTGTTATAGAAAATTTACATCAAAACTAAATTTCACTAACTTCTCTTATTTTTTTTATTTTAAAAATAACTTAACATTTCTAAATATTCATTTATAGTCACATTTATAATCACATTTTTTATCATTAATTTTAAATCAATTAAAATAACTCATTTTTAATTTTCTTTTTTAACTATTAAAAATAATTATTTATTTTAAATTTATATTCAAACTATATATTGTCTCTAATTCACCTACATAAAAACTATATCCAAACAATTTTTTTAGCTACAACTCTCAATTTTTAATCACCTAATATAAATATTGAACACCCTCTAGACTTCTACGTTCGTGCTGTTTGTTTCATCATTTAAAATGTAGATTTTATAAGTATAGTCTATGATGAATCATTTTCTTTCTGTTAAGTTGACTTGAGATATTATATTGTTGACACTCCAACTATAGATTATATTTTGCTAGAGAACCAATGTAAAAAGTCATGTAAGGTTGTTTCTAAAAAAAAAAAAAAAAAAATCTTGTAATGTTGATATTATTTTTATTAGTATTAATTTGATAAATCGTTCAATAATTTGCACAATTGTTATTTTCTCGGTGGGATGAATTTATACATAATAAACAAAATTTAGAAACCTAACTAATAGCCTAAAATATAAAAATATAAAACCTATACGTGATTGTAATTGAATATAAAAAGCATATAAAATCTTCAAGTAATTCTTCTCATTTTACCCAATAAGTGATTTAACATTTAATATGAAACAGTGATATATATATATATATATATATATATATATATTTATTTATAACGTTGAAAAAGTGAAAAAAGAAAGTACAAAATTGTTTTGAAAAGGTTGTACAAGCTCATACGATTACAATTGGCTAATTAATTAGCAATAAATAAACTTGGTGATGCAAAATGTCAAAACCTACTTTGATGTTCTTTTAGGAGTTGAAAAACCAGCGGCGGAAAGACAAGATTGAAAAAATCATACATTCAATAATTGGAATATTTTCTACATCCATAAAGTAATCACTTCATTGGCTTTTTATTGCGTCTAGCTTTCTAGAAATTCATTTTAGAAAATTATTTTTTAGTTAGGTTGTTTTTTTTCTTTTTCTAATCTCTCAATTAGCAAATTCTCAATTAGGTTCCTAATATATGGGTGAGTTTTAATAATTAAATACATCTTTATTTTTTAGTTTATGTAGACATTAATAATTGAACCGTTGTTCTGGTTGACAATAATGAATAAAATTCACTCACTAATACCGGTAAATTAGCTTTATGTTAACTAATTTTAATTTCTATGGGAGTGTAGGATGAATAATTATGATTAGTTTTTTTTAATAAGGATAAATATATTAATACATTGATGATAACATTTTAAAATTAGGGGTCAAATTGAAAAAATAAATAAATAAACAAATATTAGGGACCATTTAGCGTTATTTAGCCTAATTATTATTTATTACAGCAACGTGGGCTGCCAAAAAAAGGCAAATAGCATTTTTCTCTATCATACAAAAAAGGAAAAAAAAAGAAAAAAATTACAACAAACAGCAAACACAATTTGAAGTTCAAGAAATTTTTAGTTGCCTTCTCTTTACCTTTTCTCTTTTCCTCATAGAGAAAAAAGGGAAAAAAATATTTTCTTTTTCTTTAAAGGCTCCTTCAAAAGCCTCGGCTTTTTTGGCACTTTCGTTTGATTTTTAATGTAATAATCACAATAAATTAATAATGTATTTTTATAATCGGTAAATAATGTCTATTTTAATTAATTATGAACTTTTTGTATTTGAAAATATTCATTATTAAATTTGATGTGCGCAAGAACTTAGGAATAAAATACTCGTAATAAATACGCCAATATCACCACCAGGCACCAACGTACGAAAAAGCGCATGCAACCAATATATATATATATATACATATAAATCTATGAACGACATGTCGGTCGCAGACCAAACGATTAGTCTCTTTTTTCCCAAGAAAACAATTACCTGAAGCTCCTAAATAGTAAATACAGCCACACAATACAAATGGTATTTTTTTTAAAAAAACAACAATATTATTTGTTTAACGGGTGAAGATTTTAACTGTTGCGATACGAAGAATGATGTCATGTTATTAATTAGTCGGGATCTACATATGTACATTTTATTTTACGTTTACGTATTTTGTAATGAGGTTTGATGAGAGTGTATATATAAGCTTGAATTCAACCCTAGCTTATTATGATGTTCATTCTATAATATGTAATTCGTTTTTCCACAATAAAATTGTTCTTCCTCTCTGGATTAGATAATCCAATATTAGTGAATCACGTAAATTATGTTGTTTTTTTTCTTTTCTCGCATTAAGTTTTACTGTTTTCGATCGGTTATTGATTGTCATTTTCATCATATTAACTTAAGTGAGCACAACTTTTATGAACGATTAAGACTTTAAATCAAGATTTAAAATTAGAAATTAGTAAAGAGAGATAGTTAATGAGGATCTAAATTAACAATTAGTGAGGAGAGATTGTTAACACATTCCTATCCCATATTTTTTATTTTCTTTTTAACATATTTATTAGATACAAAACCTAAATAAATGTCATTTAATCAAGACTAACACTCTCAAATCTTTGAGAGAATATATCCATACAACTAACTGATATATTTGTCACATAATTATTCTTTTATTCATCATTTCACTGCTCGTTGTATCCAATATTTGTCACATTTTTTTATTGTAAATGGATCTCTCTCACTCTTATTTGGCCACTCACACTTGATTTTGTTTCTTTTGCAGATTGGGTTACAATTGTGCACCCAAAATATTTCATGAGTCTTGTTGGATCTCACTTTCAGTGAGTCGAGGTATTCATAAGTTTTTGTTTGATTTTTATCGATTTTTTTTCAATAAAAAGCAAAGTCGATTACAATTGATTTTAACGGAGTTTGGAACGACATGAATGTGTATTCAAATTATTTCATAATATGGGTTGACATCATCCACGAGTCCATAATATTCCAAATATTGTATGTCTCAATTTGGAAGAAAGTCCGAGTGTCTTCTAGCCTATCTCTTTACAAATATAGGGCTCACAAAGCGAATGATATACCGGTAATAGAAGATAGAGACGTGCGAGTTTGCAAACTGGATGTACACCAACTAATGTGTTTTAACTGAAATCGTGACAATATGTATTGGTACATATGAGTATATAAACATGACAAAAGATGCACAAACAAGAAACAATACATGTAAAAAAACCTATGTGTTGCATATATCTAGAACACCAAGGAATTATGCTATAATCATGCTAGTTATTTTGCGCATCCACGGTTCATATGCAAGAGACAAATTGCAGGTAAATTCACTTTATATTTTTATATTTGTTACTTATTTTAATATTAAAGAATTCATTTATGTGGCCTATGTATACTGTTATGAAGATTAAATGTTCATCTCAATTTAAAAAAAAATAATTTTAAATAATTAACAACTATTTCCTTTTTTATCTTTTGAAAATAAATTTAAAATTTTCATATTTTGGTTAAAGAGCCATTTAAGAATGTTATTAAGATTTTTCTCAAGGTTGTTTGAGAAATATAAATTTTAAAAATATAAAATTTTTTAGTCAAAAAACAAGAATTAAGTAGTTGGGCCGACTCGAATCAAAACAGTAAATTGGGCTAGCCTTACTATTGGGCCGAAATTTGGTTTGGGCCAGGCTCGATTGAATAAGAAAGTGACACGTACCACATTTCTCAGTTCGCTGACATTCGAACCCTTTTCCTCTCGGTCACTGTCTGCATCCCTCTCTCTCTCTCCTGACGATGAAATTTCCGAGCAGCGATTAACGGTTCTGTTGCCGGATTTCTCCTTGTTGTGGCCGATCGGCCGGTTGGTACATTTCTTTCAAACTCTTAGATTCCGTTTCTCTCTTTCTTTTAGGGTTGCTTCTTTGCCTGTTCTTGATTTGATCGCGGTTTTGAGGTTGCTGGGGGTGTGGATTGAGCTAGGGTTTGGGGTTTTTGTGGATTTATGAGGAGAATCTCGGTATATGTTTGGGGTTTTGAGTGTAGGATGATTCTTGAACGATGAACGATGCCTGTAGCGCGTAGCGGAGTGCGCAAGGGCCGGGCAAAGCAGCAGAAAGACGGGTTCTGTCCGACCGTGCCGGAGGGGGAGGCCATTGCGACAAGGACGAGGAGGAGGAAGGCAGCGGTGGCTGTAGAAGTGGTGCCTGTTACAAACGAAGAAGGAAACGGTCAGCAGCCGGCACCGGTCATTGTGAAGGTAGCTGCTGTGGTAGCGATCCCGGAAGAGCATAGGGGAGGTGGAGACGAGTTTGAAGCTGGTGAGGCTGGAGGCGCTGCTGGTGTAGCTGAGAAGGAAGAAATAGGGGAGAAGAAAATGGTTGATCATGTCAGTAAAGCAGGAAGCAATGATAAAGCTAACGCTAACGAAGAGGAGGGAAGCACGGCACCACTTCCCGAAAAGGTATTTTCTTACACAGCTGCAATAGTGAGTTAAAAATATGGACTTGATGCATCCATTGTTGTATGCATTGATTTCTCTGCGGGCTAATCTTGCGTAGTTTAGTAGTGTGTCGACAGAGGACTAGGTATTGGATGGAATAGATTATTAAAATGGATAATTTGCACATCTCGCTCAATTTAGGTGTGGCTATTATTATTATTATCAGAATCAGACTTTCTGCATGTTACTTTTAAGAGCTCCCACATTGGAGGCCCTGGTAGCTTCTAAATGCAATTGGGCTTTTGTTACTACTAGACTAGACATTTTTGAATACTAAATATCCTTTAAGAATTAAGGAAGTTGTGATCTCTACCCTTTAATTTGCTGGATTACAAAGATTATTGATGCTTTCTTATCATACCAGTTACCTTGACAACTAAATGTAGTAGGGTTAGGTGTTTGTTCTATGAGATTCGATACTTTCATATCCTACCAATTATCTTGACAACTTAATGTAGTTGGGTTACGTGTTTGTTTGCTCGAACACCCCCCTATATATTTAGTGTAGCTTGTTAGTTTTTTTTATTTTTTATTTCTTTTGGTAAGGTTATTGATAACCACATCAAGGTTGTAATTGTATGCAATGTCTTATAAAGCCTTCATGGTTTAAGTCTTGAGGCGAGGCGGGCGGCAGTACTGTACTGTGCCTCAAGGCTTACCACCTTCTACTTATAAAAGGAGGCTTACATCTCTGTTGGGAGATGCGTAAGCCTATGTGCATATGCCTCTAAGGCTTTAAGGTGTAAGGCTTGATGTGGTGCCTGTTTGTACTTACTTTGGTGGTTGGCCATGCGGATATGAAAGAGAATTGAAAAGTTCAAAACAAAATGAATAGGCAAATGCCTTAGAAGTTGAAGAGGCTAACTAATTTTATGCAAACTTTGTCCAACTACTGTATATAAGCTTGTCTGCGAACTTTTTTCACCTACTGTATTGATCTTTTTAGAATTACTTCAGTTCCTTGTATATTGCTACTCCATTATAGTTCTCTTTCCTTAATTTCCTGCAGATTCAGGTGGGTGGTTCCCCACTCTATAAGCTCGATAGAAAGCTGGGTAAAGGTGGATTTGGACAGGTTTATGTTGGACGGCGTGTCTCCATCGTTAATATGAATGAGAGAACTGGCCCTGGTGCTGTGGAGGTAAGCATCATGATAATTTCGATTCACACTCCTCTGTGTCTCCCTGTATACCACATTTTATATTGAACAAAATTTGTGATGTTAGGTGGCTTTGAAATTTGAGCATAGAAGTAGCAAGGGATGTAATTATGGACCACCTTATGAGTGGCAGGTTTACAAGTGAGCGATCATCTCATCTCTTCAGTCTCTTCATCGATTTTTCTCTATTATCTTTTTGGTGAATCTTATACTATAACAATCCTGCAGTACTCTAGGTGGTAGTCATGGTGTACCTCGGGTGCACTACAAGGGCAGACAAGGTGATTACTATATTATGGTATGGCCTCATCTGTTTTTCTCAAGTTTTTTTTTTGGTCACATCCCATTGTTTCTGGTCTTTACAAGACACATACTTTATAAACTTAAATCTTTCAGGTTATGGATATGCTGGGGCCAAGCTTATGGGATGTCTGGAATAATAATGCCCATACGTGAGTTAAAAAGAAACTTGTTTGAACTTACATTTTAACCTTATTTTATTATTTTAATTAATTTTCTTGGTTCAGCATGTCTGTTGAAATGGTTGCATGCATTGCAATCGAAGCAATATCCATTTTGGAAAAGTTGCATTCTCGCGGGTTAGTGTTTTGTTGGGAGTCATTTAGATTTTTTTTTAATTTTTTTCTTATATGTGCGAGCTTGTGCAAATGACATATTATGTCTCATGCACTGAAATCTTGTTTCTATTTTAAGTTCTAATTTATAATCATTTCATTCTGTTAGGTACATTCATGGTGATGTTAAACCTGAAAATTTTCTGCTCGGTCCTTCAGGGACCTCAGATGAGAAAAAGTTGTTTTTGGTTGATCTTGGATTAGGTATATTATGACTTGTATCTTTTTTTAATTAATTATTACTCCTATCATAGCAATTTGCTTTACTCTGTACGTTATTATTGTTGTCAGCAACTAGATGGCGTGATGGTTCTAGCCAGCATGTTGAATATGATCAGAGGCCTGATGTATTCAGGTGCAGCTTTATAATGTTTTTATTCTGTTAATCTTTGCTTCTTTTCCATCCTTGAGTTTTTTTTATTCTTGGTACTGTTTGTTATCGAGGGTCCTGGTTCATTTGTGTTCCTCTTTTACAGAGGAACGGTGCGTTATGCTAGTGCACATGCTCACCTGGGGAGAACTGGTAGCCGACGAGATGATCTAGAATCTCTTGCCTACACACTAGTTTTTCTTCTTCGTGGTCGCCTGCCATGGCAAGGATATCAGGTCGACCCTTTCTTAAGCTGATGAATAGTGTTTTTTCTCCTGCATATAAGAAAAAAGTATAATAGTTAACCATAATGATGGTTACAGGGAGAGAACAAAGGATTCCTTGTTTGCAAGAAGAAGATGGCTACTTCCCCGGAGACTTTATGTTGCTTTTGTCCGCAGCCTTTCAAACTGTTTATTGAATATGTGGTGAACTTGAAGTTTGACGAAGAACCTAATTATGCAAAATATATATCACTTTTTGATGGAATCATTGGTACAAATCCTGAAATCAGACCGATAAATACAGATGGTGCTCAAAAGGTATAAAGGCACATAAATTCATGTTGAAAATTTTGTTTTCTGACAAGGATATGACACAACACTGATGCAAAATTTTGAAGTACACAAACATGTTTGTTTGTTTGTTTTATTTTATTTTATTATTTTTAATTTAAAAATATACATTCGTGTGTGCATAGTCAGGCATGTCATGCAGTATCCAAACCTTATTTTCGCTTGCATATGGCTCTGGTGGCGAGATGAAAACTCTCAAATTGGTTTGATGTCATGCAATATCCAGCCTTATGGCTAGTTATATCTTCATTTTTCCCTGGGCATGTCCCAAACGTACCTCGAACACATCCTAGCTTTTCTGAATATGAAAAAATAATAACAATAATAATAATTAAATGAGTGCACTTAATTCCAAGGTGTGTCCATGTCTAACATGTATCTAACATTGATTCTCCCCTTAAATTTAGGTTCCTCATGTCAAGACATAGTCTAGCTGCCCTTGCTGTCGCCTCATCTTTATTGCTTTTGTACTTGTTGTACTTAGTTAGGTTTTATACTTATCTTGTATTTAATTGTTTTGG
>JBBMEF010000001.1:13779061-13789529 GCA_037832685.1 Sicyos baderoa | reverse complement strand
AAGTCATGAGGGTCTAGGCCCAAAGTGGACAATATCACACCAATGTGGAGATTCGGGTAGGGTTGTCATCCTTATCAGGATAATAATAAGAATGATGGACCATATTATAGGAAATTTGAGAGAAAATAGACTTAAATTTGAAAAACCAAAAACAAAAAACCAAATGGTTATCAAACGGGGCCTAAATGGTTATCAAACGAGGCCTTAGTAATTAAGTTCATAAATTTGAATCCATCATCCATAATTGTTGAAATTAAAAAAAGAAAAAGAAAAGCATCTTTGATAAATAGTCATTACTAGATATTAAGAACAAACGTTCATCAATCCATTATAATCCTTCAACAATGATATTGAAATTTATGAGAAAGATTCAACAAAAGTTCGGAGTTCACAAAACTAATACGAGAGGAAGACTCCCCAATTCGAGCTAAAACTGAATTCAACAGTCCACAACTTGGTTAATAAACATGCCACATAATTGATATTTCTAGAACATTGAGAAAATTAAATGTCCAAGAATAAAGAAAATAAATTCACATAAATCAATCATAACATTGTTAAATTTCGAAATACTTTGAAAAATGTCTAACATAACATTAATATCTACGGAAGAATTAGATTCCACTAATATGCATTAGTATGCTAAGATGAGAGTTTGACATTTTGCTTAAAGAGCTTCAAACTCCATTTTTTTTACCTTTAATCAATAAAAACAAATATGAGTTGGCTAAGCGCCATCAATTAACTATGCAATGAATATTCCTAAAACTTCAAATGCCCCAAAGAACTCTGAAGTTTTTGTTTAAATTAAATATTTGAAAATAAAAGATGGGACCATATGATAATTTAAATATTAAATTATATATTATGTCACTCGAACTAGCTTCACTTGAATTTTTTTTTTTGGGTGTGTAAAATATTATATTTTCAAGAAAACAAAATTCTGTAGTACAATCCAATTCGCCCATGTAATCAACCCATCAAGCAAAGTCACTGGATTGACTTCTGTAAATTAAGATGGGCCGAACGGATCCCAATAGAATAGCATAGGCCCAGATAAATATATATTGGGCTAGGAGTGAATATGGATTGGGTCGAAGAGATTTTTACCAAACTCAAAATTTTGGATTCGTCATTTTTTCAGTCCAATTCAATCCTATATTTTCGAGTTGAGTTATTGAGTTTATCAATACATTGCAAATATATATATATATATATACATATATTAATCGAAATAATTATACTTTATACATAAACAAAATATAATCTATAATCATTAAGTTAATGAAATGATATAAATATTCAATATACAAAATATTCAATCAAAAGTCACCCACTATTATTACTACTGTCATGGTTTATATATACAATCTTAACTATATAACATGAAATAAATAAATATTAAAATAACAAAAATATATTACTTTCTTAAAACAAAATAGATAATTAAAACCAACAAAAATAAATGATATGATTTAGTATATATTTTTATCACAATCGTTATATAAAAAACTTAAAAAAATTTAAAAACATATTGAAAAATAAAAAATCTAACAATAATAATCGAATAGAATAAAAATACATATAATATAAACAATCAAATAACATAATAATTATGTTATAGGTACAAAAAAAAATATTTTTTAAACTAAATAATAAATTCAGGTTCGTTGGGTTGGGTTGAGTTAATTTTAGGTCACCCCCTAACCCAACCCAACTCAACCCATAAAAATTTCATAATTTTGAATCTAACTCAACGAAAAAATGTATTTAATCCAATCCATATTAGATTGGTCCGGGTTACTTGGGTTGTCGGGTTATTTAACACCCTATATTGGGCCGAGCTTTGTGTATGGGCCAGGCCCAATTCATGAATAAACCGACACGTCGTACGCATTCCGATTCGTAGGATCTAGAACCCTTTTACCTCTCTCGGTCATCGTCGGCATCTTTCTCTCTCCTCTCCTCCCGCGCTGAACGAAAATTCTCAGCGGCGATCAACGATTCGGCGTTTCAATTGCGAGATTTCTCCTCGTTGTAGTCGGTCAGTCGTTTGATACATTCTTCTGAATTTGTTTTTGGTTGCGTTTCTCTCTCTAGATTCTTCTTTATCGTCGAAATCGGCTTTCTAGGGCTGCATCTTTGCGCGTTTCTTGTTGATCGGGTGTGATTCGAGGAGTAAACTAGGGTTTTGGTGTTCTTGTGGATTTCTTAGGAGAATCTTGGTATCTTTTTGGGATTTTGAGGTTAGGATGATTCTTGAACGATGAACGATGCCGGTACTGCGTGGAGATGTGCGCAGGGGCCGGAAAAAGCAGCAGGAAGACGCGTTGTGTCCGATCGAGCCGGTAGGGGAGGCCATTGCGACGAGGACTAGGAGGAGGAAGGCAGCGGCGGCGGTGGAAGTGGTACCTGGTAATTACGAGAAGCAGTTGCGAGAAGGAAACGATCAGCAGCCGCCACCGGTAGCTGTTGTGGTAGCGAATCTTGAAGAACATCCTGTGCCGGTGCCGAAGGAAGGTTTTCGTGTCGGAGGTGGAGACGGATTTGTAGTTGGTGAGGTAGGAGGCGCTGCTGGTGGAGCTAAGGAGGAAGAAACAGGGGAGAAGAAAATGGATGATCGCGATAGTAAAGCAGGAAGCAATGTGAAAGCTCAGGCTGTTGAAGAAGAAGGCAACACGGCACCGCTCCCCGAAAAGGTGAGTTAAAATTTGGACTTAGATACATCTTTTGCTGCATGCATTGATCTCTCTGCGGGTTAATCTAGCATTTTTCGTAGTGTGGTGGATATCGAACTAACTATTGGAATAGATGATGATATGAAAAATGTTGCTTTGCACATTTTGCTTAATTTGGAGTCATATTCTTCTCTAATCGAGAATTTGTTTTGTGATGTCTCGTGATAATATCTTTCGAATATCTTTCAAGAATTACGAAGGTTGAGGTCACTACAATTTATTTGATGCTGGATTATGATGATAATTGGTTCTGGAACTTTAAGTAACAATACACAATCAGTCTAGGGGCTTTGGCTATTTTGATTTTGCAGTTAGCTTGTTAGTTTTCCCCATTTTTTTTATTAGGGTTATGAATAATTACATATATAGGTTGTATGGAAGCTTTTTGAACATTAATGCAATGAACTCTTAGGTAATTTCCTCTCATGTTTGGAAGTTTCCCTTCCTTAACTATTGATTTGGCCTAATTCATCTTAGTTTCACCTAAGGCTAAATCCACCGTGTTAATTTGGTATATAAATGGTGTCCCTAAGGAGTGGTGTGGTAGTCGAAGGCTTGAGCTTTGAAGGTGTGCTTCTCTCGAGGTCCTAGTAAGAAACAATTTCATTGATGTATGAAGTTTTAAAAAAATACCATAGACCCGAAATCCTCAGGGGATAAATTACAAAAGACCTTTCCAACTATCACATAAGTTTTCCTTTTAGTCATTAGCGATCTTGATGCTTTGCTTATAGTCTTGTTTTCAATTATAAAGTACATTTTCCATTTACTTCTCCATCCTTTGAACCGTACTATTTTGTCGACTTGAGAAATAATAAAAATGCTCTAACTTTGCTTGTACTGTTGCCGTTGCTAAATGTACCCTGCAAGGCGGTTTTCCGTCTTCTTGTAGCTAATACTTTTAACTTTGTAATTTAAAATATATAGTTTTTGGTAGTTTTTTTTGTTTGAATAATGTAGTAGTAATATGGCCAAAGTGAGTTTATAGTTTCTGGTCTCAATTTTTTCTCTTTTTTTCAGTAAGTACTATATTAGTGCCTCATTTATTGCTACTCCCTTATAGTGTCCCCCCTAAAAATCCTGCAGATTCAAGTGGGTGGTTCCCCACTTTACAGGATAGATAAAAAGCTGGGCAAAGGTGGATTTGGACAGGTATTTGTAGGACGGCGTGTTTCCCCTGTTAATACAATTGAGAGAACTGGCCCTGGTGCTGTGGAGGTAAGCATCAGGATAATTTCGATTGACACATAAATTTACAATCCTCTCTTTCTCTGGCTTTCTTGACATACTACATTGAACAAAATTTCTAATGTAGGTGGCTTTGAAATTTGAGCATAGAAGTAGCAAGGGATGTAATTATGGACCACCTTATGAGTGGCAAGTTTATAAGTGAGTGGCATTCTCATTTCTCTACTCTCTTCATCAACTTTTCTCTTGTCTTTTTGGTGAATCTTATACTATATCAATCCTACAGTACTCTTGGCGGTAGTCATGGTGTACCTCGGGTGCACTACAAGGGCAGACAAGGCGACTACTATATTATGGTATGTTCTCATCGTTTCGCTCTGCTTTGCTTTTTGAGTCACACCTGCATTGCTTTGAAGACCAACTTGCCTTGGCCTGTACATGTCACCTACAATAAAAGCTTTTAATCTTTCAGGTTATGGATATGCTTGGGCCAAGCTTATGGGATGTCTGGAATAATAATGCGCATACGTGAGTTAAAAAGAAACTTTTCTCTACTTTTTCATTTGAACCTTGTTCGATTGTTTTAATTCTTTCCTTGTTTCAGCATGTCTGTTGAAATGGTTGCATGCATTGCAATTGAAGCAATATCCATTTTGGAAAAGGTGCATTCTCGTGGGTAAGTGATCTGTTGGGATCCATTTAAATATTTATTATTTTTATCATACAAATGACACATTATGTCTCAGTCTCACTTACTCCAAAATCTGGTTTCCATTTTACAAATTCCTAATTTATTACCATTTCATCATGTTAGGTACATTCATGGTGATGTCAAACCTGAAAATTTTCTGCTTGGTCCTTCAGGCTCCCCCGATGAGAAGAAGTTGTTTTTGGTTGATCTTGGATTAGGTATATTGTTACTTGCATTTTTTTTCATTTAGTGATCATTTTGCAACATGTTGCGTTACTCTGTACGTTTTTATTGTGTTCAGCAACTAGATGGCGTGATGCTTCTGGACAGCATGTTGAATATGATCAGAGACCTGATGTATTCAGGTGCACCTTTATTCTGTATTTATTTTCAATCCTTTAATTCTAATTCCTGAATCCTGATACTGTTTGTTATTAACTATCTTGAGTTGGGGTCAATATGGCCTTAAAGAACTAAGTGATTATGAGTTCAATTCATCATGATGACCACCTACCTAGGAATTAATTTACCACGGGTTTCCTTTGACAAAGAAATATTTTAGGGTGTTTGTTTTGTGAGATTAGTCGAGATGTGCATAAGCTATCCTAGAAACTTACGGATATAAAAAGAAAATATTGTTTGTTATTGATGGTTTCTTTTGTGTTCTGCTTTGACAGAGGAACAGTGCGCTATGCTAGTGTACACGCTCATTTAGGTAGAATCGGTAGCCGGAGAGATGATCTAGAATCTCTTGCCTACACTCTGGTTTTTCTTCTTCGTGGTCGTCTGCCATGGCAAGGATATCAGGTTGACCCTTAAATTGATGAATTGTTTGTTATGTCCTGAATAAAATTAATGTACCATGATTAATTTATTATTTTTTTAAAAAAATATCACTTAACCATGATGATGGTTACAGGGTGAGAACAAAGGGTTCCTAGTTTGCAAGAAGAAGATGGCTACTTCTCCGGAGACTTTATGTTGCTTTTGTCCGCAGCCCTTCAGACAGTTTATTGAATATGTGGTGAACTTGAAGTTTGATGAAGAACCTAACTATGCAAAATATGTTTCACTTTTTGATGGAATCATTGGTCTAAATCCTGAAATCAGGCCAATAAACACAGATGGTGCTCAAAAGGTATGGTACGAAGGCTCAAAAATGCATTTAAAAATTTGTATCTTTCTCCAAACTTAGATGAACTAATATCATGAATACATGTATGTCATTTTTTTTAAAAAAAAATGAAGTCATGAGCATGTTATAGTTCTTCTAAAAGAATGCTGACAACAGTATAGCTCCAGTGGCATGACCTCTAAGAGTTACGGGTTCGAATCCAAATCTCCCCACTCCTAATGAATTGGTTTCATGAACCATTAGATATTTTCCGCTTTTAGGCAATTTTTTGGATTTGGCTCACACCCCCAGTGTGATGACAAGAAAACTTAATCTTTCTAAATTAGTGCTTCATCTACTTCTTGTCCAGTAATTCATGATCTTTTTTTATCATTCAGGGTATTAATATGATGGGTTAGATCATTTATGTTTCTTTTTTCTTAGGCGTGTCCCTATCTCGAACATGATAAAAGTAATTTAAAAAGCGCACTTAATTTCACTTGTTAGACACATGATCAACTCGTGCTCAATACGTGTCTGACACGGATTTATGCGTTTGTGCTATAAAGTCCATATGATTATTTAGATACATTCAGGGTATGAACGGATTTATGTTACTGAATCTCCATTTTCTGAAGCTTGTTTGTCAGGTTGGGCAAAAACGAGGCAGATTGACTTTGGAGGAAGAAGACGACGAACAACCGAAGAAGAAGGTTCGTATGGGCATGCCTGCGACACAATGGATCAGTGTTTACAATGCACGGCGGCCTATGAAGCAAAGGTATTCATGCATGAACTGATATTTTGTGCTATTCCACCCTGATAAAATGTGTTTCCTTTTAGTTTGGTTGGTTCATAATTTTGAATTGTTTTTGCTATTTATAGGTATCACTATAATGTAGCTGATGCAAGGCTTACTCAGCATATCGAGAAAGGGAATGAAGATGGCTTGTTTATAAGTAGCGTGGCGTCATGTGAAAATTTATGGGCCTTAATCATGGATGCTGGCTCTGGGTTTTCTTCACAAGTTTATGAACTTTCACCCCATTTTCTTCACAAGGTAATTCAACTCTTTTTTCTTTTTCTTCTTCTTCTTCCCAATATGACATTAATAATTTTAGGGGAAAATACCTTTTTGGTCTATAGTTTTCATTTAGCCTTTAGGTTTCAAAATGTTGCCTTTATACCCTTTACTTTCAAGTTTAATTCCATGTGGTTCCTAAATTTCAAAATGTTACAATTTAACTCTTAATTTTGAGTCTGGTTTTGATTTAGTTCCTAATGTTTAAGATTTTACATTTATATCGTCAAGTATGTTTTTACGATTAAGGCTCACTACTAGTCATTTGTACACTTTCTGAAAGATTATGGTGTATTATTTTCTAATTCATTTTAACAGTGATGAAAAATTAGTGACAATTAATTAATTTAAGTTGAATTATTTTATTTAAAAAAACCAATGTAATTTTTTAAAAAATTAACATGAATGACCAAAAGTTAGCATTTGCGAAAACTCTTAGATCAATATGTTAAATCTTGAAATATAATGACCAAATATCCTTAACATGTAAATGTTTTAGTGTCAGGCAGTTTGCTAGACACCCAAGGATTTTAAAAAAAGAAATAGAAATGAATGGGCAGAAAAAGAAATGCATGGGCCAAAGAGAAGCTACACTATAAAATTAAGAAATGTAACAATTTAAAACCTTAGAAACTAAACTCAGAATTTAGGGGTAACATTTTGAAACTACCAAAATGGGAAGGACCAAAAAATAAAAAATTCCTTGGCTTTTAAACTGTCACGAATTTGTTATTATCTTTTTTTTTTCTTTTGAAATTTAAAACTTATGATTAATTATAATTAGCAGAAAAGCTTACAAAACCACTCCCAATATAGTTGGAGCAACAAGCGAACCGCTAATTTGATTCTGGTCGACAGCTCGAATTTGTTATTATCTCATTCCGATCAATCTCTTACCTTCATTTGTCCAATGTGAATGTTTTGTTTAATTATTGATTACTTACTTGGGGCTGTGCTTGAAGGAATGGATCATGGAGCAATGGGAAAAGAACTATTACATCACTGCAGTAGCTGGAGTCGTTAATGGGAGCTCATTGGTTGTAATGTCGAAGGGTGAGTTTGAATATTTTACTATTTATAGTTTTAAAGCTGTGGATTAATTATAAGAATGATATCATTTTTTAATTGAATCTTAAAATTTAATGTTTTCAGGCACCCAGTACTCGCAGCAGTCATACAAAGTCAGTGAATCTTTTCCTTTCAAATGGATTAACAAAAAGTGGAGAGAGGGATTCTACGTAACCGCTATGGCCACCTCGGGAAGCAGGTGGGGCGTCGTTATGTCTCGTGGTGCTGGATTTTCTGATCAGGTAACTTTTACTTGGAAAAAAAATAGTGGGTTAAAATATCATTTTGGTCTCAATTTTGAGTTTTGATCAAGCGGACTTCTAAATGTTCGATTTTAATCTTTGGACTCTTAAATGTTCGATTTTAATCTTTGGACTTTTAAATGTTCAATTTTAATCTCCGGACTTTTAAATGTTCAATTTTAGTCTCTTGACTTTTTAATATTCAATTTGAACTTGGGAGTTTTAAATGTTCAATTTTAATCGGACCGTTGAATTTTAGTTTCCAAACTTTCTTCAATTTAAATTCTAGACATTCAAGTTTATTTGGTCACTAGACCAAGTTGGTTTCATTTTGGTCATTTTAATTCTTGAACTTCCAAAATATAAAACTCAGTGTTTGGTCTTTATTGCAAAACCTTTTTCACTGAAAAAATTTGTCGATTTTTTCTATAAATTTTAGAAAGGTCTATTTTTGTCTTTGCTTGTATTAAAATCATTAATATTAGTAAACCGATTTTCATTAATAGATTACAATTGGACATTTGTAAATTCAGGGTTCAAACAAAATAGTATTTTAAACCAAAACAATGTCTATATCTTGACAATCAAATAAACTGGTTGGAACACTCATCGATAACCGTGAAGAATACATTATTGACCATTCTCAAAATTTCAGGTGGTTGAATTAGATTTCTTGTACCCAAGTGAAGGTATTCACCGTCGATGGGACAGTGGGTATCGAATCACGGCAACTGCAGCAACCAGTGACCAAGCAGCCTTAGTTCTTAGCGTCCCGAAGCGAAAACCCACCGATGAAACACAAGAGACTCTCCGGACATCTGCATTTCCAAGCGCCCATGTAAAGGTATGGACGTCGTCGTAATCCAGCTCGATGCACATTTCAAATGTTGTATCCTATGCCCTTTGTTGTTTTGTTGTTACAATGTCTAAACCTTTCTTCATCCTTTCTGCAGGAGAAATGGGCAAAGAATCTCTATATTGCATCAGTATGTTATGGAAGAACAGTTTCGTGAGTTTCTCTAATCTGTTCTAACAAAATAAGGTTTAAAAAAAAATCGAAAAAAGGATTCACAGAGCAGAGACCTTAAAGATTTAGAGGACAGCGTTGGATAACCTAGTAGAATTAAATGTAATTAAGTAGTAGATGTTTGTGAATTATTATTATTATATGCCATTTATAGAAACATTTGCCCCATTAATGATAATTTAAGCCTACTAATCTTAACCCCCCTGTTGATGGATTCGTGAACCACGTAATTTAGTCTTTTTAAGTTTGGGAAAATATATATTTTTAGTACTTTAACTTTTTGGTCTAATTTTATTTCAATTTGGTGCATATGTTTGAAATTGAATAATTATTTTAGTTTCATTTGCCCCAGTAATATTTGAGTTATCTTCTTGATCTTCTTTATCCACATTTATAATCATAATTTTTTCATTTTCTTTCTGGGTTTTGGAAATTGCGAGTAAAGATGAGTTGAATTTGTGGTCATATTGGCAAGGGCTCAAGTTTACTGGCTGAGCCATTTTAATTTCTACCATTACCCAACTTATATCCTCCAAATTTTCATCTTTTTATTTTTATTTTAAATTCAAAATTTCAATTGTAACTGCGCTACTATTGAAAATGCTGGGTTATCACGAATAGGACTATGATTTTTCTTCTTTCTTTTTTTAATTTTAAAAAATAGGTAAATTTATATTTTAAATTTATCCAAAAACTAGCAAGTCCACAAAATTTAAATTATTTTAAATTTTACTAAACATAAATTTTAATTTGAATTGTGTTTTGAAATTATTAACCACAAAACTTACAAATCTAATGACGGATTGAAATCAAAATGTTTGAATTTGTTATAATTTTTTTTGTAATGAACTTTACTCACAAAACTGAAAATACAAAATTGAAATTATAAGATTTTATTGAACAGGAAGGATTTTTCATGAATAACGAAAGTGGGGAAAAAATCAATGAACGTAAGAAATTTAAAAAATATATATATATGAAATTTGTTGTGTATACCAAATTTTGAGTGATTGAACTCAATCGAATTCAATCAATAACTAGTGATTGAACTCAATTTAAGTGATTGAGCTCAATTGATTGAGTTCAATCACTAGTAGTGATTGAACTTAATCACACTTAATCACTCGACTACTTTCAGTTTTTTGGTATATGTGCAATTATTTTCAGTTTTGTGCTATAGATGTAATTTTTTACAAATTTTTATTATCTGTATGACAAATTTCCTAGTCTACATTAGAATTTTAGCAACTTTTTAAAAATATTGCAAATATAGCAACTTTTTTTTGATAGATTCTATCAAACACTATTGATGGAGTCTA
>JBBMEF010000001.1:13761451-13778961 GCA_037832685.1 Sicyos baderoa | reverse complement strand
TTTGCAAATATTTTCAAAAAGTTGCTATTTACTCAATTTTTTTATCTTATTGTAATATACATGCAAATTCCCCAAAATTTTTCATATATATATATATATTGCAAAAATGGATTCATATTTTATGGATTCATCAAAGTTAACTAATAATCATAAAATTGACAGACTTCAATAAAGCGAAATTGATTGATTAACAATCAAAATAAAAGTTGAAATATTTTATTATTTATAAATATCTTAAAAGTTTGTACAATTAAATGTATGAAATTCGTGTAAAATGATCAAAATGTTCACTCTGCATTCACTTTAGTTGATAGTCTTTAATTAGTTTTGATGACCCTCCATCACCTCAAATGATAGCTTTCAATTAATTTGGCGGAAAGCTTTGAATCATTTTAGCTAATAGTCTCAATTAATTCATGAATTCAACTGATTATATAAAATAAAATAATAAAGAAATTTTTATTTTTATTTTTTCTTTCTTTTTCAAAAAATTGGAAAATTGGAACTTCGCTCTATTATAACCACATTCGTCCCTAAGTCGAACATCGGGAAATATCGAAAAAATGAAGCCACGAGAGGTGTATACAAATTAACGACATATGTGAGTTTCAAATTCGAGACCTACACCTTCAAAACTCAAATTTTTGACCATTGCACCACCAGACAATAAACGAATTTCTCACAGATCAACATTTCGAGATTTACCAAGAACATCAATCAGTTTGTTGAAAGAGACAGAAGGTGTGAGTGAAATTGGGAAGGGCTTGGGAGAATTGAAAGAAGTGATAAACGGGAATGCCATGAGAGAAGGAAGGTCGATTTCTGGACGAATGTTGTTGTGGGGAGTGGTGGGCAAAATTGGATAATGAAAAAAAGTCCACCCAATCTGATATATATGAAATATTTAAAATAAATGTTATAATTAAAATAGAAATTAAAAAAAAAAACATAAAATTAAAGAAACTAGCAGTTTACAAAGTTAAAAACAGTTTAGGGGCTAACCTTGTAATTCTACATAATAATTACTAAAGTGTTCTCACTTCCTCATGTGGAGCATGCATGACTCTTCACATTGGAGCTGATGATTCTGTTTCTGTTGCATATACAAACAAAACTTTTAGTAAATTACATAAGCAACAGAATTATTTTAACTGTACATTTTGAGGAAGGTAGATTTTCAGGCATGTCTTTAACATTGAAGTTGGTCTGAGTTGTAAGCTGAAGGCCTACAGCACAATCTCCCCAAATGCACTTTTTCCTAATAATAATAATTATAAAAAAAGGTATTGTTAGAATTTAGAGTTCATTTCATGCAAGTAAAATTGCAAAAACAAATAAATAAATAAAATTGGGTGGCTCACATGCTTCCATTCCCGTGACGGTTAAAGTATTAGTTACTTCGATATCAACAAGAGAAATAGTTCAACAACTTAAAATATATATATATATATACCTCGTAGTGATCGTGGTGAAAGCGTACAACGAATATGCATTGGCAACCTCCATTATCATGCAACCTCCTCTGAATTTCCACAACATATGCATCGAAGTAGAGGGCATGATCTTCTCCTTCCTGTAAATAAACCATTAAATCATCTAAGGTAAACATTTTTCTTCTTTCCCACCTACTACTACGAGCTTTATCAGTTATATTGTGCTATAACTAAGAAGCTCCAACACGGACACCCAATACAAACACAACACGAATACAACATTATTTAAAAATGCACGATACGGATACGTTAGAGACACGTTTTTTTTTTAATGACCAAATCCAAAATATTTTAGTTTTTTTACTAATATGAAAAATAATTAAAATAAAAATGACATGAAAATTCAATTACGTTTGAATTTAACTCACGTAGTTAGTTATATGAGTCCATTTAAATCCAATAAAGAAAACAAGTCTCACCATTCTTTAAATATCTACTAAAAGACCACAAAACAAAATTTATAATTTTAACTCTTACTAATCTCAAAATATTTTTGTGTTTACCTTCTTCCCCTCCTCTCTCTATTTTCTCTCTTTTTCTCCTTTTCCATTTTAGTCCATCTACTTTTGATGGACGTCTTCATTGACTACCTCCACCAACACTATCCCGTTGTCGTGCCATTGACCACTTGAAACAAATAAGTCTTAGATGTTGTGTCTGTGAAGTGTCTATCGTGTGTTCGTGAAGTGTTTGAAACTAAAACTAATAATAATAAAAGAGAAAATGAACACGTGTTTGAAGAGTGTCAGGAAATATCGGTGTGAGACACGCGTCCGACATGGATAGTTTGTCAAAATCAACTCTCTTAAAACATAAAAGTATTGGACTTTTATGTTAATTTGAGCCTATGATACATTAAGGTTTTAAGAGTTGTACACTATACAAACTCTCTTAAAAACATTTATCCCTTTTACCTTGCATTTTTTTAATTCTTGATGAACCCCTAAATAAATTTGTCAATGAATTAGTAAACTAGGTAAATCAATATGTTTTGTCTCTTTGTTCTTAACGTTTTCTGTCAATAACATATGGTTTAGTATGAAACTTTCCTGGTTACTAGACTGTTTTAGAGCTAGAAGCATCTCCACATACCCTCACGAAAATTACAGTTTTAGGAGTAAACTAGAACATAGAAATTACCCGGTAACATAACACGAGATCTCCAACTCTTACTTTGTGACACTCCGAAGATTCTAAGGGTATGGATCGATCACGCACTCCTCTTGCGACATTCACCCACTCATCCTCCTCCTTTCCAAAGCCCCTAAATCGAACTCGAGCTTCCTGTGAAATTCATTCCAATTCAGTAGTACAAAAAAAGACAATAGATCATGATGGCTTCTCTTCGAAGTTACAAGATCTGCCAACTTCTTCTCTAGTGTATGATAATATATCACAGAGAGTGAAAAATTGTTAAGTATTCTGTTTCATTTTGCAATCTAGAAAGTCTAAAGGAGTATATGATTTATGTGGGAAAATCTTACCAGTTCTCCATGATAAGTAACTCTGTAAGTAAGGAATGAAGCAACGTCATACCTAAAGAATCAAAAGAAACATTAGTAAGGTCCTTCAATTCCACAGCAAAAACCATGGAGTCTTAACCAAAATGATCGTGCCAGTAAGAGTGCTGAAAGCAGAATAATGTGCTTCTTCAAGTTTTTTTTTTTAAATGAGAAATCGGAGCTGCGCTTCACTATTCCTAAGGTAATATCGCCCATCCCTAGGCCAGGCACTGAAAGACATCGAAATAATAAGACAGGGGAGATGTCTACAAAGTGTCACAAGTAAGTCTTGAACATAGGACCTTGAGGGGAGCACACTTTCAAAGGTCAAGTCTTCGACCACCGCGCCACCCCTTGGGGGCATAATGTGCTTTTTCAAGTATCAATAGTTTACTATAAAGTTATAAACCTTAAGGTGATATTTGAACAGACACTGTCTTTAATAAAATATTCCCACAAGATAATGATATATTAGCCCATTATCTATGCCATATAACATATATAAAAAATAGTAGATACCATCTCAACTACGATACAGACTGAACATATTGTAAGACAAGTAAACTTAAATATTATGAATGGAAGCGGGGAATAATGCTTAGAGATTTATGGTATGGACAATGACAATATAACTCCTAACAATGACCATGAAGCATGTGGTTTAAGTTGGCTTTAAGATAAGAATTTGAGCATAAAAGCTCTATGTGTAGATTATACGAATTAAAATCTGACTATTAACACACTTGTACTGAAGTTACCTGTTAGGAATAGCCCTTAGGGGAAATAGGAAATAATAGAGGGGTATATGGGCAAATACTTGGGGAACAAGTTGGAAACTTATAGTTATAAATAGGGGAGAATTAGTAGTGGCTATTCCTATTATTTCCTATACCCCTCTATTATTTCCTATTTCCCCTAAGGGCTATTCCTAACATTACCATGAAGCATGTGGGGCTCAGTAACCTACATTCTGACTTTTGCAAAGCTTTCTTAAGGGATCTAAACTGAGTGGCGGTCTTCGGCACAACTCTATCAAGCTCTAGACCGTAACATCCTGAATAACGACAAGTAATAGTTGCCGGGAAGTTGCATTGTTTATACGGAGATTTGTCTTCCACTAATTTACCCTAGTGTGAAATGAGAATAAACTAAGGCACTTGTATAGTTCTAGGAATATGGTAGCTAAACTTACTCAAGCCACTAAATCTGACTAAGGAACGCTTTGGATCAAGATGTCAATTAAAGCTTATAATCCATGGAATTGTGCTTGTATGAAAATGAGCTTATGATGACATCAAAGATAACACTCATGTAACAGTTTTGTATTTTCTGCTCTATGATTTTCTCACCATGCATTGTCTTTCGACGAAAAGGCTTCAAATGCCAGTTCTGAAAGAACAGTTGGCTTGCCTGCATTAAATTTTCAAGTAAAGATATTACAAAAAGTTAATAATCCGATTTGGAACTGGAAAGGTTTCAAGTTCGTAAACACGCATAAGAGTGAAATTACTGCAGGACGGCAAATAATTTACAATTCAATGTGCATGTTATGATTTGAACTTAGACTTCCTGTTTCGGCCTCGATACCAAGAGATGAACACAGGATTGTGAAATCAAAATGCCATAAGTTGAAAGTTGAACACAAATTCTGTAAGCAGCAGTATGCAGAAACTCAAGATACGATCAGCAATGCAAGAAGCACGAACCAGAATTACAGCAATCCTACTTCGTCTGCTACGCAGTAAGAACGAAGATTTCCGAGTTTCAAGTTTCATCACCTATAGAACTATAGTTTTTTCCACTTAAAATCTCTTGATGAAAGGCTTGATAATCTCAGAGCGAAGAAATTACTAATCATTGTGCATGCAACCATTAGAACGATTCTACGGACAACCTATACACCAAAAACCGCAGCGCTTGCTGCATCGACATTCTGGAGGAGAATCTCAGCTAGAATTTCTAAATTTCGTCAGGAACTGAAGCGGAAAATACCTCTGAATTCAGGAACACTTCGAGGCGGTTCCGAATGATAAAGCAAAAGTTTCAATGGCGGAGTCGGAGACGGAGGTAATGGCGGAGGCTGAGCTTCATTACTACTACTTCGCATTTCCGTTTTCCGAATCTGAAACCATCTTTTGACCTAGGGCACACAAGAACTACCAAAAATCAACAAAAACAACGAACAAAGTAGAATGCAGATGAGAAAAAACCGAAAACCTGTTCCGCAGTGACTTCAGATTTTCCAACGCGCCATGGTGAGACACTGCAAGAAAGATCCAGCATGAAAAGAAGAACACGATGATCGGTTGCACAAATACTGGTGTAAAAACGCGATCAAAGCAATATTACCTGAAATGAAGAGCAACATCTTGAAAAAACTCTTGACTGAGCGATTGATCTCCAGAATCCTTTAAGATATTGTCCATCTGCACAATCTGCAAATTCAAAACACGACGATGAAATTGAATTCAAAGTCGAAATCGAAACCGATCATTTCAAATCAGAAAATGCTGAAAGGAATTTCTGCTCGTAATTCGATCAAAGAAACTGAACTCGAAGCTTCGATTGAAAGATGTTAACTCGATCTTAACGTAAGAAATTGAATTCAAAGTCGAAATCGAAACCGATCATTTCAAATCAGAAAATGCTGAAAGGAATTTCTGCTCGTAATTCGATCAAAGAAACTGAACTCGAAGCTTCGATTGAAAGATGTTAACTCGATCTTAACGTAAGAAATTGAATTCAAAGTCGAAATCGAAACCGATCATTTCAAATCAGAAAATGCTATAAATGATTTCTTCCTGTAATTGGATCAGAGAAACTGAATTCGAAGCTTTGATTGAAAGATATGAACTCGAGATTAACGTAAGAACTTGCCTCGTTTAGTGTGAATTCGAATGGAGGATCATCTAAATCTCTTGATGAATTTCGAAACTCCATTGCGAAGAACAGGAGAAATTTATGCAGAGCGAAAAAATGAAGTGAGCAGAAGAGAACTGAGAATTGTGTTCGTTGGAACTTTTCAAATATATATATGTGAATAAAATATGTTGAATTACATTTTTAACCTCTGGGGTGTTTGGTTGCCATATTTTAGAATGATTTGGATTGAGGATTAAAAAATTATATACAAAAAGTTTTTGTAACTACTCAAAATAATTCATTATTTTATTATTAAAAATAATTATTATTTTATTATTAAAAATAATTTATTATTTTATTATTAAAAATAATTTATTTTTAACCGCTCATTTTAATTCTTCATTCAAATAAGGGTTTGACTATCTTTTCAAATAAAAAAAAAAGTTTTTTTTAGATTATAATTTGATGTAGGAGATTTTAACCCATGACCTTTTAATCATTGGGCATACACTAATACCGATGAGCAATTGTCCATATTGGCAATTTAGATTAGTTTGTATACTTATAATTTTGTTGTTTTTTTGGGAAATTTGACAAAGAAATTCATCTCATTGACAATATTTGAAAATTGAACCAAAATATAGTTTAATTATTATACTTTTTTTTTTAATTTAACAATATTTAGAGATAAAGTCTCAAACTTGTAAACTCTTAGTTAGTAGGTCGTCCTACCTCATGTGAGTGAAACTTTCTTGATTATCTTAGTTTTCATTGGATAAACATTCGTTGTTTTTTCTTTTCCCTTAACTAAGCCTATAAATACTTGGGAATTTTGCATGTATGTTACAAAAAAAATAATATATATCTGTTTAAAGTACAATTTTCAAACTTACTAGCACAAAAATAATTGATTGCACTAAAATCACTCAAAATCGAAAGAAGTCTTTCAATTAAACTGATAGAAGTATATCAATTGAACTAATAGAAGTGTAATAATAGTAGAATATGAATTTTGGGCAAAATGTTAGGAATGAAATTAATTAAAAAAATATGCTACAATTATAATGA
Source organism: Sicyos baderoa (assembly GCA_037832685.1). Taxonomy (NCBI): domain Eukaryota; kingdom Viridiplantae; phylum Streptophyta; class Magnoliopsida; order Cucurbitales; family Cucurbitaceae; genus Sicyos; species Sicyos baderoa. The sequence goes on along the minus strand of JBBMEF010000001.1, from coordinate 13,772,036 downwards.
AGAACAAAAAAATATGCTATGAAAGGCAAATTTCCTAAATATATTTCCGAAACAAAAAATAGAAAACCAATTATATTTTTTTAGAATATAGAATGAATATAATATAGGGATATATAACATGAACATGAATGTTATACGTTTCTTTAAAAAATAAAAGGTGTGGTTTTATTTTTAAAATCTCACTAAAAATTCAAATGCTTCCCTCATAAAATGTGTAAAACTATGTAAAGAAATTGAAGGATAAACTTTTTTTTATTCAAACATGAGATTTCATAGCTATTATTGTGTTATAATAAATAATCTTGATTTACATTGATACTCTTGAATGATTGTGGTTATGAAATGGGGATGATGTTTATTATTTTGTAATTTTATAAAAATGAAGAAATTAATTTATGGAGCAAGTAAAAATGGCGCCAATAACTGGTCTCCCCCACAAATTTCTGGATGCATTTTTGCTGGTAACTACAAATTCTATTTTTAGTTTATACCAATTTTGGAATGTTTCTTTCTAAGCCACAAGATCCCTTAGTGAAACTATTATATGAACTCAACTTCATTCATCTTCTTCAAACAACAGGATTGTGTGGATTTTGTTTGAATAGAACAAGGCAAGCATTTTCACTTCTTGTTCTTAGAGGTTTATATGGTCCGAGTTGGTTGGATTAAGAAAAAATTTCGGGCTGGTCAATCCCCGTAATCCGCCCAACTCAACCTATATATTTTTTGGTTGAGTTTTTGGATTATTTTTATATCATTTTTACTTTCAAAGATTCAAACGGATCATAACCTAGCATGAAACTAAATTCTTATTTTAATAGTGGCGTACTCTTTATTAATATGTTAAGAATTTATCTTATTAATTAATTTTATACGTATGTCTGTGTTGAATTAGGGCGTACAAGAAAAGATTGTCAACCCGAAAACCGACCCAACCAAACAGAATTATAAAATCGTTTTGATGGCGTGCTCATCGAATGATTTGGACCAGTGTGCCACTCCATGGACTGTTTCTGTTGCTAGGTGAGTGTAAAAAAGAAAAAAAAAATCATATTATGTTATAATTATATCTCTTTTTTGAAGTTTTGCCTTAACAAAAACTGATTAAATTTGAGAAATATTTTGCTCATATTTTCTTTTTGGTTGTCATTAGATATTTTTACTTTCAGTTTTCTGTTAATATAACTGATTGTTTATTTGTTAAACTTACTTTCATCACTTAAAAAATGTGAAACCTTAGCTCACATACAATTTACTGATATATTTATCAATAAAGGGATTTGTTCTCTTCTTGAGATTAGAAGTGAATAATCATGAGTTGACTTACTAATCATGGAGGTCTCTAAGATCGAAAAGTTTATGAGTTAAGTTTATGGTGATCATCTATCTATAAAAATAATTAAAAAAATTATGGTTGCTAAATACATATTCATCCTCCTTCATCTACTCGCTTATATTGTGCGTAAGTCTTTTCAAGCCCGAGGAGCATCGTTTGAGACTTTTTAAAACATTGATTGAGGTGTGCATACGTAAACTGGCTTAGACATTCACGAAAAATAACCATCACCCCATGCACTAAAATAATAACATTAATATAATGTTACACCACAAGAACAACAGTCAATGGTTATTTATTTGGAATCATGAAAAAACTTTACTTTTTGTCATTTTCACCAATCATAGTTTTTTGAGAATTTACCCTCAGCAGCACATTCTACTTCTGATTGAATTCTATAGTGCTGTAGACGGAAATACTTTACACTTTTTTATTATACATGCAAAATCCGCTAATTCTTTCGTGTTTTCTCAAGTGGATACAATTTACTGCGCGATCCACAACACAACAAGGGCCTAGCCTTCTCCATCAAAGAGAGAGATTCTCACTACTTGCGTGGTCTTTTGCCTCCTGTTGTTCTTTCACAAGATCTTCAGGTTTGTTTCACATTTGATCATCACCAATTATGTTTTTCAAAAGTCCAATCTTTATTTTTCACCAAGCTCTTAGCTAGTAACTATTTGCCTCTCAAATATCAGGTCAAGAAGTTTTTGGAGAGGCTTCGCCAATATCAAGTTCCTCTGCAGAAATACACGGCCATGATGGATCTTCAGGTAGCAACCGAAACTTTTTTTTGTAATATCCGTGACTGTTCGGGCAAGCTTACGCCTCTTCGCCTCTTAGTTCCACTAGGCCACTTCGCGAAGGTTGACTGATATGAAGGTCTTAAAAAAAAGTCTTATGTGCATTGGTAGTTTTTCTCATTTAAACTATTGAGCCGTTTTCGGCCGACATAAGCATTGGTTTAGGGAACCAAAATGCTATGCGTTCAATCTGTGGTTGCCACCTACTTAAGAAATAGGATTTCTTTGAGAGCCAAATGTTCAAGGTGTGCACAACAGAATCCAGACACTCACGATCTACGAATATAATAATAATAAAAAAAAAAAAATTATTTGATCAAGATGTTAGAGGTTCAAATCTCTCACCCTACGTGTTTAACTAAAAAAAAAAGTATTTTCTCATTACAAGTTTGATGCATCTCTCAATTCTCACCATAGTCCCAAATTTTTTGATGTTGTTGGTGAAAATGTACCATAATGAACTATTTGAATTTGTGAAACATTTTTTACTTTGGTTAGGAATCCAATGAAAAGTTGTTCTACAAGCTTCTCATAGAGCATGTTGAGGAGTTACTTCCAGTGGTGTATACTCCAACTGTAGGGGAAGCATGCCAGAAATATGGCAGCATCTTCAAGCGACCACAGGGTCTTTACATTAGTTTGAAGGAGAAGTATGGTTAACCATAACCTCTTTAAGTTCAAATTCATCAACTTTCTTATTATATTTGTTGAAATTCATACGTTTTTGCGCAGAGGGTTGATCTCAGAGATTTTGCGAAACTGGCCCGAGATGGGTGTTCAAGTCATTGTCGTTACTGACGGCGAGCGGATCTTGGGGCTCGGCGACCTTGGCTGTCAGGTATAGTTCTGCATTGAGGTTTTCTTTTTATCTAGGAAACCTGTGAAATTGGCCCCATGGCCACCTTGAATCTGGGACCTTGAGGGGAGCATTACCCTCAAAGCTCTGGTGCTCAACCATTGCGCCGCTCATAGGAGAAGTTAAGAATCTCATTGTTATCCCACATAAAAAAAAGTGAGAAAACATACTAGCATTTATAAGATAGGTGGACTATTCCTCTCATAACCAATTGGTTTTGAGATGGATCCTCACCTTATCTAGTATGGCATCAGAGCTCATTAAACTCAAACGAGTGTTTGGTCAAATAAAACAGAAATAGGATCCAGCCTAGCATTTATAAGATAGGTGAGCTACTCCTCTCATTACCGATCGGTTTTGATATAGACAATCACGAACCTTTTTTTTTATGCTCGTGTATGTTCTTTCGTTTCTCTCCATAAAAGCTCGATTGCCTTCTTTTTTTTATGGAACAATTTAGGGTATGGGGATTCCAGTTGGAAAGCTTGCTCTCTATACAGCCCTTGGTGGTGTTCGTCCTTCTGCTGTAAGTCTATTCTACGTTCTTCCTTTCTCCATGGAAATATATCTTTCCTTTATTTTAAAATGCTGCCCTTAATTCTATCATGCCTAACCAAAAGGATTTTGTTAATGCAATCACAAAAGTTCTGAATTTGAATACTTTATGTGGATGATTTTGATGGGTTTGGGCCTTAGAAGAATTAGGAATTATGTAAGGATGTGTAGGTAATTAGTTATAGAGTTAGTTAGGATATTTAGGTTATAAATAGGGGGGAATGAACTATCATGGAGTGACCTAGTGGTCAAGAGAGTCTTCGGTAGTTAAGAGGTGATGGGTTAAAAAAAAAAAGGAATGGGTAGTGAACGATCATCAAAATATTAAGTGAAATTTTAGTGGGCTCAAGAAAGAATGGGAGGTTTCAAGATTTTTTTTTTTTAAAACGAGGGTAACCACGCCCGTCCCTAGGCCAGGCACCGGGAGACATCGAAGGAGTAATGACACAGGTGAATCTTGAATCTGGGACCTTGAAGGGAGCATACCTTCAAGGCCCAAGTCTTCAACCACTATGCCACTCCTTAGGGACGAATGTGAGGTTTCAAGTTCCTATAAAAATTCGGCTTATCTTGTAGTTTCTTTGTTATTTGAAGTCAATATAGATTATAGATCTTGCATATAGTAAATTTTCACCTAATACATATGACTTGTTTTGAATATCTTATTGGGTGTAAATTTGTTTATGTTATCACAAATGTGACTTGTTTTTGACTTGTTTCAGTGCTTACCTATTACCATTGATGTCGGTACAAACAATGAGAAGTTGTTGAACGATGAGTTCTACATTGGGCTAAAGCAAAAAAGGGCTACTGGTCAGGTTTGTAGTATTTCGTTAACTGGTCAACCTAAAAGCTTAAACTAAAACACTACCTTTCACTCGTGGGCTTGAAAGTTTTAAAAATGTCATCCAAGTGGAAATCAATATGAGATAGGAATGAAACGAGTACTTGACAGAGGTTTGAATACCTAGGAAACACAGATACTTGGATTTCGACAAAGTATATGTGTTCGACACGTGTACGACCCTCGAATTTCCTCTTTTGTGGACTTTTAGTAGGCCTTTAAAGAATGGTAAGGTTGTTTTTTATTGAATTTAAATTGACTCATATAACCAACTATGTGGGTTAAAATTCAAACGCTAAGATAATTTTCATGTTCCTCTTTATTTTAAAAAATGGTGTGTCTTCGTGTTCGTGTCATGTCTTTATCCATGTCCATGCTTCTTAGTTGAATACATGACCTCCTATTTTGATACCATGTTGAATCATGTTAAATCACCTAAAAGTTTAAGCTAATGAGTCGAGATAAATTTAGTTACATCAACCAACGGTTTTCACCTTTTATGTCTCTTGGTTTAGGAATACTCCGAGCTTATCGAAGAGTTCATGACAGCTGTCAAACAGAACTATGGAGAGAAAATCCTCATTCAGGTATGACTGTAATGAGTTGAGAACCATATAAACTGAATCAAGTATCATTCTGATGCAACCTTACTCTACTTGTATTTTTTGGCAGTTTGAAGACTTTGCTAACCACAACGCCTTCGATCTGTTAGAAAGATATCGAGACAGTCATCTCGTCTTTAACGACGATATTCAGGTTATTATTAAACTAATCCAATTGTTTTAAAATAGTTTAAGTTGATGTTTTGAAAATGACATTCTAATGAGTAAGTTATTGCTCAACAGGGGACTGCATCTGTGGTCCTTGCAGGGCTTGTTGCAGCTCTGAGGCTAGTTGGTGGAACATTGGCTGACCACACATTCCTATTTCTTGGTGCTGGAGAGGTTGGCTATACCAAAATGTTATGGAATTCTTGTTTTCTAAAGCGATATCGAACTTTCTTAGGCCCTGTTTGATGGTTATTTGGTTTTGTATTTTGAATTTTAAATTTGTTTTCACTTGAATTCTCTATAAATGATTTCGTCTTCACTTAATAAAATATTTGAGTCTTAACCAAATTTTATAGATTAAAACAAGTTTTTAGAAGTCATATTTTTTACTTTTTTAGTTTTCTAATTTTGGTTTGAATTTTAGGAATTTGGGTAAACTTAGGTATTAGAGTAAAGAAATTATAGGTCAGAGTAGTTTTAGGCTTAAATTTAAAAAACTAAAAAATACAAATAAAAGTCTCGTTCGATAACTATTTGGTTTTTTGTTTTACTACTCCAATATCTAGTTTTCATTACTTTGATATCTACATTTTACTTGTTTTTTTTTAACCAAACCAAAGTTTGAAAGCCAAAATACATAGCTTCCAACATTTGAAAACAAAAAACCAAATGATTATCAAACGGGATTGTCAAATGGGGCCTTAGATTTCAACTAACCTATGTGTTGTGATTTTCTTCTTGATTGACTTCAATTTTTTGTTGCTTATAGGCTGGCACAGGAATTGGACAACTCATTGCTTTGGAGATGGCAAACAAGGTGATGGTCATATAATGCTAATGTTCCTAATGAATAATTCCTCATAGTTTTTACAACTCAAAAGAAATTTGCTGATTTGATATTGTTAAATCATGTTTAATCATCAATCAATCAAAATGCTTAAGTTGATAGGTTAGAGTAAAGTCAATTATATCAACCAACACACTCCTACTTTTTGTCTAGGAAACTTGAAAATGTCCTCCAAATAAAAATTAATATGACATGAATTCGAACACATGACCTCCTACTCTGGTAGGTCGGAATAAATTTAATTATATCAACCAACAAATATCAACAAAAACTTGTTGTGAGAAGCACGAAAGATTACCGCAACAACGAAACTAACTCGAATTCATTTGTAGACAAATATCCCCTTGGAAGAAGCTCGCAAGAAAATTTGGCTTGTGGATTCAAAGGTAGGTTCAAAGAAATTGAAAGGAAGTATCTCATTTTTCTAACTCAAATTCTTAATTTTGTTTATATATTTCTATTAGTGTTGATCTTCTTGTTGTTGTGTAGGGTCTCATTGTTAGTTCTCGCAAGGAATCACTCCAATCCTTCAAGAAACCTTTTGCTCATGATCATGAACCAATTAAGGATCTTATTGATGCTGTGAAGGTCTTTTTCTTACCTCCTACATTTAAAATTTTCGATTTTCGACTCAAATATGGTTAATGTCTATGCTCGAAATAGAAACGATAACAAGCTACCCGGTGAATTATAGAGCACTAGTTCCCCCTCAACCTCTCTGACTGTACATAATTCGAGTTGAGTTGGGTTAATTAGGACTTGGGAGAATTTTTGGATGAATCTAAATTTGTCAACCCGTTCTAGCCTATGGATTTGAGCCACTCAATCCAACTTCTTTTATTTTTGGTGAGTTGAGTTGGGTTCTCGGGTTATAATAATCTTCTTATCCCTCTCGAACTCATAGCTCATGAATATGTAAAAGAAAAAATAAAGAAAAAATGCATGATACTATACTTAAACCTGAGTTACGTATCTTATTAGTACGCGTTTCTTACCAATATGCTAAAAACATATTTTATTAATTAATTTTTAGTTCAAGTTGAGTTGAACAAATAGAAATTCGAGTTGATAGGCTTCATAGTTTTTATCCTCATATCTCTCTTTTCAGGCTATCAAACCAACAGTGTTGATTGGGACATCAGGCGTGGGAAGAACGTTTACTAAAGAAGTAGTGGAGGAAATGGCTGCCATTAACAAGGTTTTTAAATTCCAAAATCAACAAATTTTTTTTTTTTTTTAATTCAGAAAATAAAATATATTAACCATAGTTTTATGTTATGGATTGCAGAGGCCAGTCATTCTTGCCCTTTCAAACCCCACTTCTCAATCTGAATGCACTGCTGAAGAGGCTTATACATGGACTGAGGTATTCTACATAATCCTACTTATATCGTCTTCTCGATGTTGGCGCAATAATTTGGTTCGAAGAAAGTTAAAGTTTAGTCTCTGTAGTCGAAAGATATAAAACTAGAATTTAGTTTCTATGATTTGATTAAACTTAAACAATAGTGAATTAATTAGTACGTGTAGAGATTAGTTATTCATGTGTTTAAATGATGAAAGTGTTAGTTAAGTGACTGATTGGACAAAAAAAATCACATCATTGCACCTGAATCTAACTATTGTGAACAAATTTTTTATATCTTCGTTTTTCTAGACTCACTTTACCACTAGGCCGATCTATAATGGTTAACTATGACGAACAAAAAATGACCAATCTTTAGTATATAGACCCTGTTGAAATTATATGACCAAATTTATGATTTTTTGGCTTCCAGGGCCGTGCCATTTATGCTAGCGGCAGTCCATTTGACCCTGTTGAATACCAAGGAAATGTGTTTACACCTGGGCAGGTTCTTATATATTTATAATTCCTTCATGCCTACCATTTTCTTAGCTTCATTATTATTGATTTCCTTTATATTACTCAGGCAAATAATGCTTATATTTTTCCTGGCTTTGGTCTTGGAGTGATCATGTCCGGTACCATCCGCATTCGTGACGACATGCTTCTTGCTGCCTGTAAGTACCAAAAGGACTTCGAGAACTCGAATCTGATACACATTTCGATATATAGAGCTTCTTTATGTCTAAAAGAGTTTAACTTGAACATGTGAACCTGATTTTTAATGTTGAAAGAGTTAAAAGGAGACATTTGAGGCAAAGAGAATAGGAACGAGAATACAAAGAAGAGTGATTGTTTGTGCTTAGAGGGAAGAAAATGATTGGGAGGAAACCGTTACCTGTGCTTGGATAAGCAATATGATTATGCGGAGAACCATTATTTTTGGGGTGCAGATAATGAAATAGTAGTTTTGGAAGAATAAGAATGATTATGAGAAAAAAATGCTCTTACTCACTTTTTGGCCACTAACAATCACTTCCCATGTAATTAATACACATTTCAACATAGAGCTTTACACCTAAAAGAGTTTGAACATGTGAACCTAATTTTTAATGTTAAAAGAGTTAAGGGGACATTTGGGGGCAAAGAGAATAGGAATGAGTACGGAGGGAATGTGAATACGAGGAAGAATGATTGTTTGTTTTTGAAATGCAGATAATGATAATGAGGGATCAAAATAGTGGTTAGGGAGAGAATGAGAATGCAGAATAATTCTCTTGCCTACTTTTAGATCACTGACAATCATTTCCCACATAATTAATACACTTTTCAACATAGACATCTAAAAGAGTTTGAACACATAACCTAATTTTTAATGCTAAAAGCGTTAAAGAGACGTTTCTAGCTAGGAGAATGATTATTTATGTTTGAGATAAAGAGAATGATTATGAAAGTAACAGTTGTCTGTGTTTGGAGAGTAGGGAATGGTTACAAAAAGAACTACTACTTGTGTTTGGGTGCAAATAATGATTATAAAAGAAATTAATAGTGATTTATAGGAGAGTGATTGTTGGTGTCCCAAAAATAAGTAAGAGAAGTTCTCTCGTAATCATTCTTAATTCTCATTGCCTCAAACACCCTCTAAAAGATTAAAAAGTTGTCGTTTCGGGGCGGGGTTCCGTCTGTTTTTAACATCTTTGTTTCATTGGAACAGCGGAAGCTCTGGCTGAACAAGTTACACAAGAGAACTTCGACAAGGGACTCATATACCCTCCATTTACAAGCATCAGAAAGATTTCAGCACATATTGCTGCAAAAGTAGCTGCAAAATCTTATGAGCTTGGTTAGCACCATTCTTTTTTTACTTCCATATATCATTCTCTCGACTACGATCACTAACCAAATGTTTCGCCATTTTATCGACGCGCTCGTAGGTTTGGCGACTCGCCTTCCTCAACCGGAAGACTTGGTGAAGCATGCTGAGAGCTGCATGTACAGCCCTTCCTATCGATCTTACCGTTGAAGCTGCCGAGGTTTTCCGAGTTTTGCGGCCTTCTTCCTTCTTTTTCGGTTCAATTTACATTCACATCAATTTTTGTCATTTTGATAGAAAGCTGGTATAGCGGAGTGAAGCTCTGATTAATCCTGGTTTTCGAGAAATAAAAGCTTATATAGTATGTAAAAGTTCAAACCTATACCTGTTTGTGAGAAATAAAAGCTTTCAATTTTGTTACAATTTTCTATATGGCTCAATAAGAACATGTCATTGTGGCTATTACTTTCCTGGTTGAACTTTCACCAGGTGCATTCTATATTATTCTCAATATTGAAATGGTACTTTGGTTTATTTTTTTGGAGAATTATATTTTACAATGAATTTAAGATTTGATTGTTGGAAAGTGAATAATTGGAGTATGTAAATTGATTCAAATACTTACAAACATTTTTAAATTAAATGGAGATTTGGTAGAGATGTCTATTTTTAGTGCGATGATATCCTCTTAACAAGGATATGAATCTCTGTTTAAGGTGGGAATAAGTAGGGAAGAAAAATTTTCCGCAAGTTAAATAGGGACAAATAATATATTCTTCATCCTCGTTTCCCAATCTCCACTCTATTTCATTTTCGTTTTGTTTTATTTATTCTTTCATTTTTACCATTTTTTTATAGAATTTTTACCAATTTAATCTTTACTTAAATTTTTGTGTTTATAAAATATTTATTGAAATTAATATATTTATTTTTAATAATTAACTATCTAATAAAAATTAATTATTAAAAATAATAAATAGATTTTTTTTTAAACGAAATATATATTTTTTTGAGAAAATATATATAAAGATTAAAACTATACAAATTAATAATAATAATAATAATAAACAGATAAAAAATTCTCACATGAATTTAGATGGACTAACAAGAACACTAACTTAACAGCATTTACGTATATTTGATGATCAAAAAGTCATGGGTTTACTAGTAGAAATTGGGACAACGGTGACCGGCTAGAATTTTTTTTGAAAAAAACACGGAGGCATTTATGACCACCGGCATGAAAAAAGGTGACCGGCATACTTTTTGCCAGTCACAAATGTACATTAGTGACTGGCTTAACTATGACCGGCAGCCGGTCATAATAGACCAACAGTCAGAAGGTCTATTATGACAGACAACCAGTCATAAAAGACTATCCTCAATTATGACTGGCAGCCAGTCATAGATGAGAAA
>JBBMEF010000001.1:13747673-13761351 GCA_037832685.1 Sicyos baderoa | reverse complement strand
ACTTTTAAAACTTGCTACAAACGATAAGGTATACTTGTCTTTGCAAATCGCTGCAAATCATTTATAATATTCGCATTTTGCGAACACACCTTAGCGCGGTCACTTGGTCATTGGTATTTGATGTTTTTGTGGAACCCTAGGAAAGGAAGTGACTATTCACGCAGCCTTTGGAGACCGCGCCCCGCAGTCTCATTCCGAGCGTCGCAGGCGAGTTCATCGTCGTCTCCGGCGAGTTCACAGCCATGGTCTTCATCAGCCGGGTTCGTCTGCAACTAGGAGCAGAGTCGTCGTGGGTGTTGTTTCGCCACTTGTTCGTTGGGTCTCACGTCAACAGCGAGGTCGTGGGTTTGTTTCTGTTAGAGGTGTTGAGATCGGAGAGCTCGTCGCCGTCTGTTTCAAGCTGCATCGTCTGAGTCTTCGTTGCGAGCTGAGGAAGAAGGTGCCGCCATCTTCGAGGAGTAGCGCCATGGGAGCTCGTCGTCGGAGTTCATCGTGAGCAGCGTTATCGAGCAGTCGTCGAGGCGTCTGCGTCGGAGAGAAGAGTCGTTGTCGTCGCAGGTCCGCCGCCGCCGGAGGGTAAGGTTCTCTATATCTCTCTCTTAGGGTTTGAGTTGGATGTGTTCTAAATGAAGAAGAAGGTGGTTGTTTGAGTTGGAGTTTAAAATAATTTAAAATGTGGATTAATGGCTATTCTAATGAAGGATAGAGGCTATTTGATTAGGTTCAAACTCTTTTTAGTGGTGGATTGGGCTTGTTTGTTTAATGGGTAATGTTATTTAAGTTGTGGACTAGGTTGTTTGGTTGCAAGGTTGAGAACATTTAAAACATGGATAAATGTGTTTCTTACAAGGTTAATGCTATTTTAGTTATGGATAAAGCTGTTTGGCTAGTGTTTCTAAGTCATTCAAGTTGTTGATTAAGGACTGTTTGGCTATTAGGTTTGGGTATTCAAGTTATGAGTAGGCAGTGTTTGGATATGAGTTTAGTGACTGTTTGGATTAGAGTTTATTGGGTGTTTGGCTTGGGTTAAATGGTGGATTATGACCATTTGACTTTTATTGGCCAGATTTGACCCGAGTTGTTTCGTGTCTTTCGAGCCAAGTTTGTGGGTCGGTGTAGCCGCCGGGAGTCACTGGGGCACGTTTTCAAGGTTTGCACTGTTTGATAATTTTGATGTTCTGGATTCGTTTTTTATGGTCTAAGGTGCTAGTTTTGACCGGTTTATTCGTTTCATGACTCGGTGTTGTGTTTAACCATTGGAGCTTCTAGTGGATTTTTTGGGAGCTGTTAGTGGATTGGCCAAGGTAAGGGACCCTTTACCCCCTTCTCGAGGCTTGGGGTTTAATACATGTATTGGATTGTTCGTATTGATTTACTTGCCCTGATTGTAGCATGATTTATGTGATTTATATGCTTGTACTTAATGTATTGAAATCATGTATCATGTCTACTGTTATTGATGATATATCTTATGCACGTGTTGATGTTGCATGATGTATTGCATGTCCCCCAATTGTGGACTTGCTGTGATTGATATTGCATGTTGGATTGCATGTCCCTCAGTTGTGGACTTGCTGTGTTTGACACGTCTTGATGCCTTGGTTAGGCCTGATCGAGTCACTAGACGGAGAGAGGTACTAGTAGACCAGTGTGGACGATGTTGTTCCGGGCTCACACTGTAACTTGGGACTACGCTTTTGAGTTAGGACTTCCGTGGATGGTCGGCCGACCAGGCTCACAGTCCTAACAACCGTCTACTAGTAGCCTAGGGAACCCCCAGGTGCGTGATAGGGTGATTGGTGTGGCACCACCTCGCCACGAGTATGAGACCTGTAGGCCAACAGTCAACTCGACTCGCCAGATCCCTTGACTTTGAGTAGGTTCCCAGATTGCCCTAGAGTCAGATGACTCATGTGGAATGTTGGTCTTTAGGCCTACGAACCTTTATACCGCTCTGCGTGGGGCAGGTTAAGGACGAGTTTTCCTGATCTATCACCCAGGAGCTCGGGTTCTTATAACTCTTTGATTGTGCTATTGATCATGCTTGTTGGTTGATGCTTGTGATTTGATGCATGTATGTACCCCGAGTTGGGGGATTCTTACTGAGTTTGCAAAAATTCACCCTTTCCATTGTGGAATATCACAGGTAATACGAGATTGTATCGAGATGGGTGATCGGATGAGCTGAAGATGACCATGAGACCCGCTACATTATTCTGTTTGAGTCTTTTAGTTTATTCCTTCTGCATGAACTATTTATGGGCATGATAAGTTGAACCAGTTTTACCAAGCTTTTATGTTTTGACTATTGGGTACCCTATAACAGTTTTAATGAATTGATGGCTTTTATAAACTTGTTCTTCAGAGTTGTATTAAAGCAGTTTTGTTTTAAATTTACATGTCAAGTACCATTTAATTGCATTTAGAGTTAATGACTTAGGTTTAGACCCTAGTTTGGGTCGGGTCCTTACATCGTCAGATAAATAGAATTGCGATTACAAGTGTAAATTAAAAATATGATTTTGAATATTATTTGAATATGTGTGATGTGGGGTACAATCATTAAACAAGATAACTAATCGTGCCACCAACCTATCTTAGAAAAAGAAAATCACTAACGAAAAAAATTTACACTATGTGAAAAAAATAGTAGTTGGAGTACAGTCGAATTTTCTAGATCAAAATTATGACCATAAAATTGAAATGATTCAACACCAAACAAGATAATCAATCAAGTTATCAATCCATTCGATTAATTTTACTACATTTTGTACGTCAAGGGCCAAATAAATTCTAGAGTCTAGTGACCATTGAAAACTTATATTTGGAATGAAATGATATTAGAAGATAGATACACAAGTTAAAATAATACATTTTTTAAAAAAATAATACAATTATAGATGTATAGGCAAGCTAAAACATTCTTGTAACACATTCATTGAATGTAGAATGTTAGTTTTAATTCGAATCATTGTACCGACATGGAAAATTATTATTTATTTATCTTTTTTTCTTCTTCTTTTTTTTTAAGAAAAAGAGAAGACATTAGAAAATGATAAGATAAGACATGGAAAATTATTATTTATTTTCCTTTTCTTAAAAAAAAGAAAAAGAAAAGAGAGAGTAGACATTAGAAAATGATAAGATAAGTCATGAGGCAAACTTTATTGGAGATCTAGCCGTCGTCTTTTTAAATTTAATGTATTTAAAATTCTAAGAGATCTTCTACGTCCAATAATTATAGGGAGAGTGGCTAGAGGATAAAAAAAAAAAATGATATTTTAAAAGCAAATTCAATATAGTGTTATTCAAGGAAACACGTGATAATATAAAATATGTGAGTTTGTCTCAAATTAGTTTAAATTATAAATAATTTAAGTAATGCATCTTAATTATTTGTGAGTGGTATGCTTTTTTAATTTAGATATTGTGAGTGGTATGTTTGAATCTTATATTTTGTTAGGTTAAGATTGTTCTTACTGTTCTAAAAAGGAAAAATTAAAGAAACTATACCCTTGCACTATTGATGCATCCATATTTATTTATTTTATTTTTTTTGAAACAATCCATATTTAAATTTTAAACTAATAATTGTATTAATTCTAACTCTTTTGTCATTTTTTTTTTTAGAACCTATATTGTTTTTTTTCCATCACATGATTCCATTTAAAATTAACTAAAAAAATTCATTTAAATAAACTGTTTATTCACCAAAATTGTACTAGAATACGAAAGAGAAGTTGTAACATAGTTACTCAATTTATTAAGATTTTAATGTTGTCCATTACTAGGTTAACCATTCGAATTAATTCAAGTTCCTTGCATGACTAAGACAAGAAATACAAATGTCAATCAGAGCTAACGTAGTAGTTCAGGAGACATCAATATACACCTAATGACCAAAATGTTTAAGTTAAAGTCCCCGACTCCATATTGTTGTAATCTCAAAATAAAAAAAAAGATAAAAAATACAAATATTATTCAAATTCCATAAAAATGAAATGAAAAGCTAAACACTAATGTCACACGTTCCATACAGAGAATTGGTATTTGGTATTTGTCCCCCTTCCGTACTCAAAACAAAATAAAATGAAAAGTTAAAGAATATTATATTTTTAAATAATTAAAATATATGGTCAAATTTGGTTAATAATATGTTGTCAAATTAAGAATTTCACTAGATTTTAATAAACTAGTTTATAATGTTTTATAAGACATTAACTTTCATGTATGGTAAAAAAATGTGTTATGAAATAAAAACTTATAAACTCTCAAAATGAGGACATCAGGCCACTCTCACCAAAACGTCGATTAATATAGTTAGTTCATTGTTTGAGGTTAATCTAATTCAATATTATAATCACAAGTTAAAATAGGTAGAAATCATTCCTCCTTTAATTCGACTTTCTCCATTTTACCTTCCCAGCTCACAATTGTAATTTGTAATTTCCTCTCAAAGCATCTTTATTACTTTGTTGAACGAATAAAGGTAACTAAAAGGATTAGGTTAGTATCGTTTAAAACAAAAAAAAAAAGGATAGTGAAAGAATATTTCTAAATTTTCAAAATTACGATGTGGATGAAGATAAGCTTTTTTTTTTTTTTGTTTTTTTTAATCTAAAGTTATAAACTATAAAGTTTAATTGTCCCATATAACGACACCGTGATATTTTATACGAAAACAATTAATCTCAACATTTTTCAAACTTAAATATACAAATTATATTAATTCTAGTTAATATTTAATGATTATTTTATATTATGATTCAACGCTTTGGATTAAATATTAGGGCCGTTTTCTTAAAAGATAAAAACAGTGAAAATAAATAAATAAAGCAAATAGAAAAAAGATAAAAGATAAAAGATAAAATATAGTAAAAAAATTGGGGAGGATCTTGACAAATTAGAGGAAAAAAATGTTTTCGATGTTCAATAGATTTCAAAAATTTGATTAGTTTGGAATAATTTATCACATACATTATATATTTCAATCAATATCATTAATTAACTTTAATAAGAATCATTGACATATTTCACTTGCAATTAAAATTTTTAATTAATGGCACTTATTCGAAATAGAAAAGTTAATTAAAATATAAGTTAAGAAAAGCTTGTTATATTTGCAAAATTTTAAAAAATTAGCTAAAAATAAAATATTATTACTAAATTTTGACAGTTAGAACAAAATCCCCAAAGATTAAATAATTTAAAACAAAATATATAATCTACCATTTATAGGCGTTATGTTGTATCTATCACCACTTAATCCATAGTAGTTTTGATTATGATTTGATACAAAATGTCAAGTCATCGCCCGCTAAATTGTTATTGGAATGGGTATTATAGTATAAAGAGGTGTTACTTAATTTTTTTTTTTTTTTTTTTTTTGACAGAAGTTACTTAGATAACTTAAATGTTATATATATAAAGGTATATATATATATATATATATATATATCATTTAGACAATAATATTTAAAAATAAAAGAATTTGAACTATAAAGTTGAAGATATATATCAATTATCATTACTTTGTCAACTTATTGTTATGAATAATAAATTATAATTTTATTGATAATTAACGATCATTTGGTTGAGCTACTATTCAATTCCGTAGTTATATATCAATAAGAGTATTGTTATGACATTAACTAACATGACTAAAATGTTATGGATTAGAATCTTTTACTTTTTAAATGGTGTAATTCAACTAAAAAAATTATCCTCTTTATCTCTCTTAGTAAGTTTAAGCTTTTGTTTTTTTTTTATAGAAAGTTTAGGTTTTTGTTTAACCACTATAATTTTTTATTTATTTATTTAATTTTTATAATTAGACTTCTAAATATAATCACTTTTCTACAGTTTGTTTGTTCTATATTTTTGTAAAATTTTATAAAATATTTTTTAGTAAATTGTTTTGAAAGAAAAAAAAAACAGTTTATATTTTTTTAGCTCTTCCCCAAATGAGGGTGGAAGGATTTGAATTGAGGATGTACATAAATAGTCGAATTACTGTTTTTTTTGGCAAAAATATAATTTATAGTTATGAGCGTTGACTAAAAATTAAATATTTGTTTAATAAATGTGAAATCTATAATAATAAAAAAAAACAAAAAAAAAAACACAATTACATAAAGAGAAGTACTATTCTTTGGAATTAAAAAAAAAAAATACTACTCTTTCAAATGTTTTTTTGAATGCTTTAAAACCATTTTTTAACTTTATTAGCACACTTCAAAATAAACTTGTTATTATTTTCACTTTAAAATAAACTTGTTATTATTTTTTGTTTAATTATAATTGGAGGAGCCTTCAAATTTATAATTAAAAATTAACGACAATAAACTACTACTTTTTTTTAACAAAATAAATTTATTATGAAATAAAAACATTAATTAGTATATGTTATTTAAAAATGATTCAATACAATTAAAATAGATGTGAAAGCTAATTAACACAGCATTACAAAAATTGTTCACATTGATATCATTTTCATGAATATAAATATTATTTAGTATAAAGTAGGAGAAGAATAAAAGAAAGTAGAATAAAAATTAATGGATGCGATTGATTACTAATAATAAAAATAAAAGAGATTAAGATTGAGATTGAGATTAAGCAATAATAATAATAAAAATAAAAATAAAAAAAGATAGCGGAAGATGAGAGAAAAAGAATACGTTATCCTAAGGAAGGGGCAAAATGGTCAGATGGAGAAAATCTTTACCAACGAACACCCGCGTTTCGCTAATCTCTCCCGATTGAACAGAGAGCTTTGATTTTTCCCTAATCTTCTCTCATAAAACCTCTCCCCCTTTCAACACTCCATTGCTCAGGATCTTCAATTCCGCCATTTTTCTCCGACGCGGTGGCCTGACTCGCCGGGTCACGGATCGCAATGACTCGGCGTTGCTCTCACTGCAGCAACAACGGCCACAACTCCCGCACCTGCCCCTCCCGCGCCGGAAGAACCGGCGGCGGTGGTGGCACCTCCGCTGGTGGCGGCGGCGGTGGTGTGAGGCTCTTTGGAGTTAGGCTCACCGATGGCTCTTTCATCAAGAAAAGCGCTAGCATGGGTAACCTCTCTGCACATTACCATAGCTCTTCTTCCGCGGCTGCATCGCCCAATCCTGACTCCCCTAGCTCTGATCCTGTTCATGATTCCGATGGATTTATGTCCGATGATCCTGCACATGCATCTTGTTCTGCTAATCGCCGGGCTGACAGGAAGAAAGGTAACGGATCATTATTGCTTCCTCTTGAAATATATGTTTCCCGAGAGGAATTTGTGCCTGGTTTCCGTGTGATTTGGTTTAGGCTATTTGATTTCGTGATGCGCTTGTTTTAGGTTTTTGTTGATTTGTTTCGTAATCGTTTGTTGCTGTATATTTGTGACGGATTTTATTTCTGTCTTCTGATAAATGCTTCATCAATTTTTATTTTGGCTATTTTTTTTTTTTTTTTTTTTAATGATTTCTATTGGCTATTTCTTTATTTTTCTTTTGATCATTTTCGTCATTCTTTATAGTTTTACTGCAATATACCTGAATTTAATGTCTTGTTATCACTGATATTCTCAATTCAATGGGTTGAGCTTTAAGAATAAGGTCTCAGGTCACAAGTTTCTTGGTGAGTTGATATTTTTTTACCAATTATTCAATCTTTACCTTATCATTTCTGAAAGATTATAAATCAGTGTTTTCTTAGTATGTATTGAGAAGTAATAACCTGTTGGCTTTTCCATATGAAATTTTCTTCTTTTCTCTCAATGGTTGGACATAGTATACATTTGATTTCAATGCTTAATGTAATGATATTTGTGGTAAGTTAAAGAGGGGAATAATTCCTTCATTGGCTTGACATTTGATGATAATTTGCATTTTTAAGGTAAACAGGTTGGAGAGGAGGTCGAAGGGGATGGAAACCCCTTAGGTTGCATTATGTCATTAATATTGCATTGCATGGTACATTTACAAGTTTCAATATTTCAGCAGGATGTGTTGAATCAGAAACTTGTACCTACGTAAGGAAAGAAGTGGGTGGAGACTGGGCCATGATATTACTCTAATATGTGACATAGCTGGGTGGTTGAAGAGATTGTACGGTAGTTACCATTGTTTGATTGGGCCCAATGTTTGATTAGCTTAGCTGTAAAAGCCTAAAATTGGTATTAGATGGTAAATTATTAATTGTCTTGGAAATAATTATTCTACTTGTTTGATTGCTGTAGCCTATTATAGTTTTGGTTGGTAAAAGTCTCTGTTTTAATTTTATTGTGGGACGCTAAATCTCTTTGAATTTCAACTTTCTTTTCTATGATTCAACATTTGTTGAACTCCCCAAAGGCCAGAAGGTCAGATGTGTTTTCTTGTTTAGTCTACAATTCTTGGATCAAAAGTGGTGGGGTTCATTGCTCAATTTGGCCAACAGCATTGGACGAAAATGATCGAACAGTTAACATATTCTCTTAATGCATTAGAGTTCTAATAATTGGATCAAGTTTTATACCACTGTTGTTTGATACCTTAGACTGTATTTTCAGGTGTTCCATGGACAGAGGAGGAGCATCGATTATTTTTAGTTGGTCTTCAGAAACTGGGGAAGGGAGACTGGCGTGGGATTTCTCGTAATTTTGTTATTACAAGGACTCCAACTCAGGTGGCAAGTCATGCCCAAAAGCATTTCATTCGGCAGAGTAACGCGACAAGAAGAAAGCGAAGGTCAAGCCTTTTTGACATGGTTCCAGAGATGGTTTGTCTTGAACTCTTATGTTTGCTAGTTTACATTTTCTAGCTTATTGGCTCTCGTTGGATCTGTTGCTTCTAATGTTAATTTCTGTTGAGTTTGCCTGTCATGTTTTTATGATCATGTGATTTGTCTCGTATACTTTAATAGCGAGACTAGTGTCCCTCGTGCTAGTATTTTCATAATGCATCTGGTATTGAATATCTGCACATCTATCTTCTAGCATCACATTGGCAGCGTTTATACTTGATATGAGTTTGAGTTTCTTTATTTCATCTTTGTCAGGAAACTGATCCTCTGCTTGTGCCAGAAGATGAAATTTTACATGCTTCTCAAGCAAAAGAAACAGAGAACTCAAGCTCACAACCTTCACTAAATCTCTCACTTAACTCAGAGTTCCATATGATGAAAACTACAGTTGAAGAAAATGG
Organism: Sicyos baderoa; assembly: GCA_037832685.1. NCBI lineage: Eukaryota > Viridiplantae > Streptophyta > Magnoliopsida > Cucurbitales > Cucurbitaceae > Sicyos > Sicyos baderoa. The sequence goes on along the minus strand of JBBMEF010000001.1, from coordinate 13,752,175 downwards.
TAAAGAACTTGATGCACCTAAGATGGAAGTTGCTGGTTTCCCACCTATGATACCAAGATACTTCCCGGCTTACGTGCCTGTACCTTTTTCTATTTGGGCACCAAATGCAGTCCCTATGGAAGAAGAAAAGGGTGTGGAAACGTGCTATCATGAGGTCCTAAAGCCAATTCCAGTTGTGCCAAAGAAACCTGTTAATGTTGATGAACTAGTTGGCCTGTCTCAACTCACTCTACGAGAGCACGAAAGAGAGTATAGAGAGCCTTCACCTCTGTCCTTAAAATTGATAGGCGAGCCCTCACGACGACAGTCAGCTTTTCGTCAAAAGGCTCCAGTCAGTCGTTCGGAGTTAAACAAGTTCGACGACAATGATACAAACAAACCTCTTTGAATCAAGAAGGGAGCAGTCTACATGCACCATGAGTTTTTTCTTTGAATATTATTGCACCCTTCAATTAGTTTTTTACTTCTTAAAAAGTCTGTAGTGTGGCTGTTTTTATTGATATAATGTAGGCTAGAGAAAGTTCTTTAAGTATATTTATTCTTTGTAACAGTAATCAGGTAGATATTGTAATAAATATACTAATCAGCAGATTCTAACTTGATTTTGTCGACAATTCTTTGTACTTTTTTTAGGTATTAAAACTAATTAATAAATATATCCCTAGTGTTATTGTGATCATCCAACAAATATTTATTTATGATCAAGAATCATGAGTTCAAATTATGTACCCTTTCTTGGAGTTTCTTCGTTCGGTTGTGTGGCAGGTTGAAGACAAACGAAACGAAGCTGACTCAGTTGTACCAGCTACAACTCTCACCCATTCAACAACAGCAGGGTAAAAATGGAAACTCTTGCAGCCTTGCTCAAGCTATCCTTTTATGCCAGAAGTAGGGTTAGGTTCATTTATCTGTCAACTTAATTTTGGATAAATTCTTTTTGTTCACACTCTTCCTTCTCTGCTCTATGTATGAACATTTGGACTTTTAGAATGGATATTGAATTTAGAGCATCATTGAAGTAAGCAATACTGGAATAAGTGAAATTGATTTTGTACTAATGCAGACCCCACTGTGTTTTTTGTCCTTGAATAGTAAACATGGCAAGGAAAGCAAGGAAAGATGATGTACTGGTTTGTTCCATACATAAGTCAAAAAGAATATATTCAGGTGCTGAAATCTAAACCGTCCATTTCTTTCCGTTTCACTTATTTTCTGTACTTTTAATACCATATATCTCCAGCAATTAAAACCTTGACAGCTCAGCATAATGAAGAACTGCTTGTTTGTATTGCCTTGGTGCGTTGATGACTTTTAGTCGTTTCAGGTGAATTTATCACATTTTTCTTTTTAATCCCACGCACGTCAGGAATGATTTTATTCTTTGGTTGTAAATCACCAATATTAATATCACAGGATCTTGAAAATTGATATTTGTCTCTCTTCTCTAGACCAGTCATGTGGCCACTTTAGAAATTAGACTCCCTCACACAAGCACACCATCTGCCACGTGTACTCTGTGCTGGTACCTCCTTTAATTAAAGGTGGCAGCCCCTTAAAAGCCAAGTTTCTTAGTTGTACACCTGTTGTTTCATTTTTCTATGAGAAATTTATGTTTATGATTAAGCATTTTGATTTAGTTAATATGTTTTTGTTTTCTTCTGAATATTTACTTCTTTTATCATCTTTTCTTCAAAAGTGAGTGTTTCTAAATATCATTTAACCAAATGACCAGAAGCCACGCCACATGAATCAGAGCAAAGTGCATAAATCTGCGGACGACATGTCGTAATGGGATTGGATTTTTGGACAGCTTCATTCTTGAATTGATTCTGATTCTGGTTTCCAACTCCTGGCTATGCAACGTCGAGGAGATTGCCATGTAAGTTCATCTCTTCTTCCACGCGTTGCTTCAAAAACTCTTCTTCTTTCTTACCATTAACTTAATCTTTTATAACCTTGTGTGTCATTTCTGTTATATCATGGCTGATGTTGTTGCCTTCAGAAGTCAAGTGATTATCACCCACGACTCCGGTGAATCGTTGCCCGTTGCTCCCAGGAACGGTGGCTTGATGAGTGCAATGAACAATGGAGGTGGTAGCGTCGAGTTATCGTGGGGTTTCGGATTGGATAAGGGACGTCGAGCTGCAATGGAAGACGCCGTCGCCATTTTTCCGGAGTTTTTATCTTCTGTAGGATGGAAAGAAGATGGTGGGTCGGTGGAAGAAGATCCTTTGGTTCATTATTTTGGCTTATTTGATGGCCATGGAGGTTCTCAGGTACTTCCTTTTGTTATCTCTTGTGAGTTCAATGCATTGATTTTCATGCAGGTTTTTAAGATGAAACCTCTTTTAGATCAATGGTGCAATTTGATTCTTTGCATTTTTAGTAGATGTTCAGCGATAATGACATGTATTCTCGACCAAGAGATTATCGAATCTCCCTCCCAAATATTGTTTTGAATTAAAAAAATGTCTGAACTATGAAACTATGCGTTATAGTAGGCTCGATTGATGGCAATCATTAAGTTCAAATTCATTGATTTTGAATCCTATGATCATTTAGTTTGTGTTTTCTTAAAATTATTTGAAACTTTATAATAAGCAATAGTTTTTTTTTTTTTTTTTTTTTTTTTTTTTTTTCCGACCAATTGTTTTCCAAAACCAAAATTATTTAGGTAGAGGTTTTATAAAGAAAAACTATTGAGGTAAGAAATTTACGGGAACAATAAAAATCCTTCCTATCGCTAGAAATGAACCGTCATGTCACCATTTAATTCTTTTATGCCAATACGTTTTTTTTTAATAGGATATTAACTTATTCAATGTTTTTTAAAAATAATTTATGGACTTATTAAGTACAAAAAAATTAAAATTTAGGGTTGAATACCCAGTTAATTATTTAATTTTAAAAATTCAATATACCTAGTAAATGAGTTAATTTTAAAATATTCAAGACCTATTAGACACAAAACTCAGTTTAAAGACCTATGAACCTGTTGCTTCTCAAAAATAAAAAACCTATAAACCTGTTCTCACTCTGATTGACCATATATGCTTTCCACTGCCAAAACATGAACCAAACAGCCTGAGGGACGATTTATTTTGCGTATTTACAAACTATTTAGTAAATTTTGTAACTATTCAAAATAATTTTTCACTTTTATTATTTAAAATAATTTTTTATTTCTATTCATTTATAGCTATCTAAAATAATTTTTTAATACTAATTACTTTTTTTAATAATTCATTTTTAACCTTTTAAAATACTAATAATTTTTAAGAAATTTGTTATGTATACCAACTTTAAAGTCCTCTATTAAAATTATAGCACATATTTATTAAAAATTTGTTTTTACCAAAATTCTGAGTGACGGAACTCAATCAGTTTGTTAAGTGATTGAGCTCAACTGATTGAATTTAATCACTAGTTATCGATTGAGTTTAATCACTCATAATTTTGGTATATGTGCAATTATTTTTAGTTTTGTACTAAAGATATAATTTTTTTAAAATTAGCCAATTTTTGTTATATATGAAAAATCTCCTAATTTTTAACTATTTTTTTAATTCTTCAAAATAACTTGTTATTTTAAATTTACATCCAAATACGGTTTGATAATCATTAGGTTTTTAGTTTTTAGTTTTTGAAATTTAAGTCTATTTCAACTTAAATTTATTCCATAAGTTTTTGGAAGTTTTTTTTTTTTTTTATTTCTACAAATATGGGTGAGAGATGGACATCCAATAAAAAAACAATTATAGGCGTGAATTTAAAAAAAAAATAAAAAAATCAAATGATTATCAAACAAAAGCTTTATTATCTCTAATTCCTCTTCTAACACCTCTTCAATTTCTAACTACAACTAACTTCTCATCAATGAATGATTTAGGGGAGGAGTTATTGATTCAATTAAACAGGAGGTCAATTACCATTCTGAAGTTGAGTTGAGAGAGATGAAATACGGTACACGATTACCCTCGTGTGTCCCTGCAATGGAAACACAGAGGACCTTTTTGACTACAAATGTGTGCACGCAACTGCAAATCTTGATTGCTTTCACTTTACAAACTATACACACCACCTATAATTCCACCACAAAAATCACCACAATATATAAGTTTTTAAGTTTCTTGCGAAAAAAGGGACAATAAAGGTCCGTTTGGTAATACTCCCGTTTCTTATTTCTTATTTCTTGTTTGTTAGTTCTTGTTTTTTGTTTCTTGATTTTTTAGAATAAGAAATAAGAATGTGTTTGATAACTGTTTCTGTTTCTCGTTTCTTATAAAAAAAAATAAGAAACAGAAACAAACATGTTTGGTAACATTTATTGTTTCTCGTTTTTTTTTTTTAAATATGTTTTTTGGATTTTAAAAAATATAACATGAATGAACTTATATTTATATATATATATATATATATATATATATATATATATATCAAAAGTTTCCATTCTCTAGTGTAAATTCATTTTTTGTAGAAAAAAAAAAAAAAAAAAATAAATG
>JBBMEF010000001.1:13728906-13747573 GCA_037832685.1 Sicyos baderoa | reverse complement strand
TCATTTTTATAATAGAATCTATAATATGATACTGAATTGGATTAAAACCAAATAATGAAACTATCCCACAATTAATCCTTTCCGTAGTTGAAAAGTTTTATGAATTAAATATTTATCTTTTTTAGTTTATGCAGGAGTGAATTTTAAACAAATTATATAATTTTCAATAGTATTAATTACGTGGTTTAAGTACATATATCGATGTGTTAAATTGGTTTACAACTCAAATAATGAAATTATTAACCCATTTAATTGTTGTAAACAATTAAGTAATACGTGCGATATTAATTTATTATTTCTTTTAACAAATCAATTCCTTAAAATGTTGTGCATCAGGTTTTAACATAAAAAATGAAGCCTAATTAGGCTTATATCTCATTTCAATGTATGGCTCTAATTGAATAGAATTACATGGAAACCGATAAATTTATTTTTGGAGTGGGTGGTATGATATATACCAGTAAATAATTCCATATATATATATAAAACGCCAATATGATGTATAAAGTAAAGTTAAAACATTATTTTCATCGTATGTTGGAAATTACATTTAATTCGATTTATCATTGCACCGACAAAAAATGTTTATATTATTATTATTATTTGAAATGGTTTGTTTGTTTTTCCAAATGCAATAAAAAGTGATAAAATGAGCCGTGGCAAAATTCCTAAATAAATGTAGGAGAGAGAATAATGGGCTAAATATATATATGAATAAAAGTTGAGAGGAAAAGCAAAATGAATATTGTCATTCAAGCTTTCTCAAAAAAAAAAAAAAAAAAAATGTCATTCAAGCAACCACGTGATAGAATAACAGATAGGATAAATATTTATAAAAAAAAAAAAAAAATTAAACATTAAAAAATACTTTATGTTTTTAGTTCATTTTTTTTTAACATAAAAATCCATTAAAAATTTGATTTTTTTTTTCAATAGGAGAAGGAGGGATCAAACCCATAACTAGATTGAACAAGATATTGCTCGAGCTCAGTTCATATTGGCCATTATAGAGTGATTTTAGTGGTTGAAATTTTTTTTAAAAATTCGTAGATATAGTTCAATCCAAAATCCATGGTACCTTAAGAAATTTGTTCAAACCAGAACATCTATTAAAAAAAACATTTGTATGCACACACAATTAAGTGGGGGGTGGGTATCAAATCCATATATTCCTACTATGAATTACTTTTCTTATTTCATTTTTTTTAGTATAAGTTGGTGAGGAAATTATAAATATCTAAAAATCGATTTTTTACCGGTGTTGAACTTGTTTACAACCAAATAATGAAATCATTGCGCTGATTAGCAAAAGTTTGATTCTTTTATCAACAATATTTTCCTCTCATTTTCAATTCAATTTCCATATTTTGTTACTAGACAAAAACAACATTTTTCCATAAATAAAGTAAGGTGGTTTTGCTTCCTATTTTCATATCTAAAATGCTTATTTCATCTAATCTTGATACCAAAAATATATTTTGTAAGGGCGAATGTATAGAACCTTCCAACGAGATAGTGCTTTTTCAACTTTCTCAAAATGTATTTATACACTTGTTTTTTGTAGTTTTAAAAAATAAAATTTGTTATATATAATATCAACTTTAGACTTTCTATTAAAAGTATTAACACATTTTTATTAAAAAATCCTTTATACCAAAATTTTGAGCGATTGAACTCAATCAATTTTATTAAGTGATTGAGCTCAACTTATTGAGTTCAATCAATAGCTAGTGATTGAACCTCAATCGATTGGTTTCAATTTTTTGATATATATGTAATTATTTTCAGTTTTATATTATAAATGCAATTTTTTTAACCAATTTTTATTATATATAAAAATCCCCAAAAATACAAAAACCAAAATATTAGATTTTCTAAAAAAATATCAAATCGATTGATTAAATATTATTGAAAAATATATATCTATTTGGTTCGGTTCGATTTAAGATCCAGGGTAAAATGGTGATTATAGTGGCAAAGTCCTTTATCCAACGAACACCCGCGTTTCACTAATCTCTCTCCCGGTTGAACGGAGATCTTTGATTTTCCCCCAAGCTTTTACCTCGAAAATTCCCTCTCTCTCCCTCATATAAAAACCCCTCTCTCCATTTCTTCCATTTCTCAATTTCTGCGTCTCTTCACTCAACTCGGTGGCCGGAACTCGCCGAGTCACATATCGCGATGACTCGGCGCTGCTCTCACTGCGGCCACACCAACGGCCACAACTCCCGCACCTGCCCCTCCCGGACCGGCGGCGGAGTGAAGCTCTTCGGAGTTCGCCTCACCGACGGCTCCTTCATCAAGAAGAGCGCTAGTATGGGTAATCTATCTGCTGCTCATTACCATAGCTCTTCTTCCGCCGCCGCCTCGCCCAATCCGGACTCCCCTAACTCCGATCCTGTTCGTGATTCTGATGGCTTTTTGTCGGATGATCCTGCTCATGCATCGTGCTCTGCTAATCGCCGGGCTGAGAGGAAGAAAGGTAGTCTAATCGATCAACTGGTTTGGAATTGTAATGTAGGTTCCTACTTGGAGTGTTTGTTTTCGATGAGAATTTTGTGTTTGATTTTTCCTGCGGGATTTGGCTTTGGCGATTTCATTTCGTGATGTTTGTGTTTTGGATTTTTGTTTGTTTGTTTTGTAATCGTTTGTTGCTGTGTATTCCTGACGGATTTTGTGTCTGTGTGCTGATAAATGCTTCGTGCTTGGGTGATATCTTCATCGGTTTTTTTTTGGATCGGTTCAGCCATTATTTCTATTTGTGAATTCTTATACCTGAATTTAGTGTCTTGTTTTTTTTTTTTTTTTTGAAAACCGGGGAATCGGAGCTTCGCACCACTGGCTGCGGCACCGGAATTGCTTCGAACGGTATTCTTGTTTAAGCGCCGTAATCTCTTCCTTAGCCTCAACCGCTGGGCTGCCCTTTAGGGACGAATTTAGTGTCTTGTTATTATAATTGTTATTCTCAATTTGATGGCTTATGATGCTTTTTATAACTTTCTGGGTCGACCTGTTAAGAATGATGCATCATGTAGGTTTCTTTGTGGGTGATATCGATTGATATTTTCTTTAATTGTGTCTGAAGATTATGAATCGTTGGTTTCTAAGTATTTATTGAGAAGTAATGCCCTACTAGCTTTGCCATATGGGCATTGTTTCTTTCAATACTCAATAGTTAGACTTTATTTCCATTTTAATTTCAAAATGCATACTGGAATTATTGCTGGTAGATTCTTGGGGTTTCAGGGTAGGATTCAGGATCGAAACTCACAATTAATTGTTTTGTGAGTCCAGGCCTTTGGATGGGTGCGGGTGACCCTGGGTACGTAGTGAGGCAAAGCTTCATCTCCCTTTTATAAAAAAAAGTTAGACGTTTATCTACATTTTAATTTCAATGCTTATTGGAATGGTAGCTATGGAAAGTTAAAAGAGGGGAATAATCATTTTATTGACTTGACTTTTGATAATAATTGCATTTAAAGTTGTCTAAGAGAAGAGGAGATCAGAAGGGATGGAAACTCTTTAGGTTACATTATGTGGCTAATATTGCATTGCATGATACATTTACAAGTTTCATTTCTACTTGCATTATCTTAATAGGATATATGTTGAATCAGAAACTTGTAATTGTAGACTGGGCCATGCAATTACTATCTAGTATGCGACATGACTACTTGGTTGACGAGATTGTTGAAGAGATTGTACGTAGATAGCTTTGTTTGATTTGTGGTCAATATTTGATTAGCTTGGCTATAAGAGCTTGTTTGATTGTTGTAGTTTATCATAGTTTTGTTAGGCAAGTCTCTGTTTTAACCTCTATTGTGGGATGCTTAACCCCCTTGATTTTCAATATTCTTTTCCATAAATCAATATTTGTTGAACTACCCATAGGTGATTAAGTCAGATCAGATGTGTTTTTCTTGTTTAGTCTACAATTCTTGGATCAAAAGAGATTGGGGTTTATTGCTCAATTTGGTGTACGGAGTTCTAACTTCTAACAATCTGAATAGGTATTATACTACTCTTGTTTGATACTTTAGACCTTGTTTTCAGGTGTTCCATGGACAGAGGAGGAGCATCGATTATTCTTAGTTGGTCTTCAGAAACTGGGGAAAGGAGACTGGCGCGGGATCTCTCGGAAATTTGTTATTACAAGAACTCCAACTCAGGTGGCAAGCCATGCCCAGAAGCATTTCATTCGGCAGAGTAATGCAACAAGAAGAAAGCGAAGGTCAAGCCTTTTTGACATGGTTCCAGAGATGGTTTGTCTTGAACTCTTATATTTGTTAGTTTACATTTTGTAGCTTACTGGTGTCTGGCGGATCTGTTGACTTGAACATTAATTTTTAGGGAAATTGGACTGCTCTTTTCACAAAATAATTACAAATGTAGGCAAATTTTAAAGTTTTTGCATCTATAGTCATTAACGTTTCAATACGGTATTATAGTACTCATTAATTGTGTATTATACAATATCATATTTATGTCCTGAAGGGGTTGATGGCGTGTTGATTTTATTGTTTTGTGATAAATCCGGTTTAACACCATGGTCGTGAGTTCGATATTGAAAATTGGTATTTAAAATTGGTATTTGGCTCTCATTTATTTGAGAGCAGTAGTGTCCTCTATGTATGGTTTGTGATCCCCTCCCCCACTTTTACTCATTATAAGGAAGTATGTATAAATACTCATTGATACCAATGACCATATTTGTTTGACTAATTTTGCATGTTTCCCTAATTTTTATTGAGTTTGCTTATCATGTGATTTGTCTCACTGTGAAGAGAGATTAGTGGCATTCGTGCTAGTCATTCATAATGCATCTAGTAATCGGTCTCGTCTTAGCACGCGTATCTACTAACATGCCATGATAAGGGTTTGAGTTTCTTTATTTCATGTGTGTCAGGAAACTGATCCGCTCACTGTGCCAGAAGATGAAGCTTTACATGCTTCCCAGGGAAAAGAAACAGAGAGCTCAATCTCACAACCTTCACTAAATCTCTCACTCAACTCAGAGTTCCATATGATGGAAACTACAGTTCAAGAAAATGGTAAAGAACTTGATGCACCTAAGATGGAAGTTGCTGGTTTCCCTCCGATGATACCGGGATACTTCCCGGCATATATGCCGGTACCTTTTCATATTTGGATGCCAAGTACATTCCCAACGGAAGAAGAAAAAGGCGTAGAAACATGTTGTCACGAGGTCCTAAAACCGATTCCAGTTGTCCCTAAGGAACCTGTCAATGTTGATGAACTGGTAGGCCTGTCTCAACTCACTCTACGAGATCGGCCTCTGTCCTTAAAATTGATAGGCGAGTCCTCGAGACGACAGTCAGCTTTTCATTCAAATGCTCCGATTACTTGCTCGAAGTTAAACAAGGACGGAAATGAAACAAATATGGCTCTTTGAAGCAAGATGGGAGCAGTCTTCACGCATCGAGCGTTTCTTGTAAAATAACACCCTTTAATTAGTTTTTAGTGTGGTTTGATTTAATGTAGGCTAGGCAAAGTTCTTCAAATATATTTATTCTTTTTAACTGTAAACAGGTAGATATTGTATTAAATATATTGATCAGCAGATGCTAACTTGATTTTGTGGATAATTCCTTGTACCCTTTTTAGGTATTAAATTAATACATATCTGTCTAGTGTTATTGTGATCAGCTTCATATGCCTCTAATCAAGAAATTGATTGGTACCTTTTGTTTTCTTTTTCTTTTTCTTTTTTAGTTCCATTGCTTGACAGGTTGAAACACAAACAAAGCTGACTCAGTTGTACCAGCTACAACCCTCACCCATTCAACAACAGCTTGAAAAATGGGAACTTTTGCAGCCTTGCTCAAGCTATCCAAAGGAGAAATTGGGTTAGATTCATTTATCTTTAAATCAATTTTGGATTAGTTTTTTTTTTCTTTCTTAATCATCGTTAAGTATATATTGATGTCGTTGAATTATGGATGTTAGGTTCAATAAATATGGATGTTAGGTTCACTTTATTGAATTTAGATTGAATATGTTATGGATTTTGAATTTAGAGTATCATTGAAGTAAATATTTGTGAGTGCTGACCCTACTTTTTCCCTTTTTGGTCTTTGGATGGTAAATATTGCAAGAAAGACATTTTATTATTTACTCTTACAAAAGTAAAAAAGATTTTCTGTATGTTTAACTTTTAACATCATATCTCATGCAATTAAGACCTTGACAGCTAAGCGTGATGAAGAACTGCTTATTTGTCTCAGCCGTTTTTCTTTTCAATCCCACGAGACTTGTCATGGTCAACTTTAGAAATTTGACTCTATTTGTCCTATTGAAGATTTGTTCCCTTTGAAATCTCGGGTTTAAGGTCATTGTAGGTTCAGGTGATTTTAAATTTCGCTTCCGTTTTTTATGTTGTCTTTCAATGTCTAACTTAAGGATGGATGTGATTGCCCCCAACTTTAGAAAAGCGAAAATCCAAATTCTCTAGAAATAAATAAAAAGAAATATAAAATTAGAGTCTATTTGCTAAAAGAAAAAAAAATAGACAAGTAGTTTTGTACACCTGATAGCTCCTTAAGTAAAGATGGCAGCCCCTCAAAAGACAGGTTTTGTACTCTTGTTGTCTCATTTTTTTATGACAAATTTATGTTTTTAATGAAGCATTTTGATTTAGTTAATATATTTTTGTTTTGATATTTACTTCTTTTATGTGTGAATGTTACCTATAAAAGTAATGACAAATTATTTTCTAAATTTACCTATAAAAATTTATGTTTTTAATGAAATTTAACTATAAAAAGTAAGAGAAATATTTACATCATGCTCAGGCATCATATATAAAATAATGTCCAGCTATGTGGTTCAATATAAGTTACCGTCTATTTAATTTTAAATTTAAAAGATAAAAAAATAAAGTAAATAAAAATAGGTTGTGGTCCATATTGAACCACATAGTTGAGTATTATTTTATATATATGATGTCTGAGCATGATGTAAATATTCCTCAAAAAGTAATGGTCATCGTTAATATGGGCCGGGCCTGAGCCTGGGTCAGGTCTTACCCAAGAAGCAACAAGTCGACGTGTCGATCTTCCGTTGAAATGACATGTCGTTCCGTCGTAAAAAATTAGAAAGGGATAGAGGGGCATAACGGTAATCTCGTAAAGTTTTGCGCGGTTTACAGAAAGGAAAAGCGAGCGAAACCCCTGCTTCCAAGTTCTACGTTCAAGAAATCGGAAAAATTGTTCAACGTTCGAGTTTGAGCCCTAGAAGGATTTTTCTATCAGTTTGATCCTCGAAATGTTCATAGGATTTCATCGCCGCACTGGAAATGCGAATGGATTGAGGTATTTCTCTCTGATTTTTCATCGGTTGCGTTTTCTTTGCGAACTGATTCTCTGAACAGTGATCGAAGGCTGTATTCTTTGTGTTTTCGCTGAATTTATCGATGAGGAGAATATTTATTGTGTTTGTTGCTGGTTTTTATGAGGTCATTGCAAGTAGGGGTTTCGTACATTCTTTGAAAACCGATTTGACTGCCTGAATTAATAGGAGTAGATCGGTTTTCAAGTTTAGTCGCCGGTTAGGTCGGTTCTTCGATGTGGAATTTTTGTAATAGTTTGCTTGGATGTGGAATTTGTAGAAGGGTTGACGAAATGAGGAGTTATAAATGCTCATTTGTAACTCCTCCATAAAACAAAAATTCAAACACTCCTTAGAGCATTGCTTTGTTGTGGGAGTCAAGCCATTCCTCGACGGTTGACCACAAGATTCAATTAGATTTCTTATTCTGTCCCACCCTATGTTGCAAAAGTATTATTATTTTCTTTTAATATCCGTGACTGTTCGGGTTAGTTTTCGACGGGACATATCGTCTGATCCTACAACATTTGGATGTCAAGGAAACTCGTAGGAAATTAATTCCTAGATAAGTGGTCACCATGGATTGAACCCATCACCTTATGCACTCCAAGACCTTCTTTGACCAATTGAGCTACTTCATGATGGTCGTTGCAAAAGTATTATAGGTGGCCACAATTCATAATTTGGCTGCATTATCGGATAAAAAATTAAAGTATGGGTTGGATTATTACTAGTTAGTTTTTTTTAGTTCACTCACTTGTCTCTTCCAAGGATTCTAGATGATGAAGGCTGTCGAGGGTTCAATGGGCTTACGCTTTACTAATTGTTTTATTATGCATAATTCTGTTGACATATGTATTATGTATATATATATATATATATATCTTTGACATGTTTGTACCCAGTTGAGTCATTGCCTTGTTACTGAAATTGGTGGGTGAGAGTAATATCTGAAGGTTTAGAAGAATCAGATGGTATACAAACTGGGTATACTAGACTATATATCATTAAAGTTAATAATGTTATCATCCACCAAGTCCTGCAAGAATCTGAGCAAGAACATCAAAAATAGCTGAGGAAAATAGGTTATGGCTCCAAGTTTTCATTATCAAAATTTGCAATTACTTATTGTCAGTGTTTCAACTTCCACCCTATACTATTCTAATTTCAAATATGGTCCTCAAGAGGGTGGCGCAATTGGTTGAAGACTTGGGCTTTGAGGGTGTGCTACCCTCAAGGTCCCAGGTTCGAGACTCACGTGTTACATTAATTTGTAGACACCTTCCGTGTCTTCATTCTTTCGATGTGTCTTATTGCCTGGCCGAGGGACGAGCTGGTTACCCTTGTTTCAAAAGAAATTTCAAATATGTTTTTGCATCAGGTGATCATTGCTTAAAACCGTGGATTATATGTGAACTGGAGGTTACATTTATGTTAAGGACTGAAGAAGACGAGTGTTTGATTTTGGCAAGTGATGGAGTATGGGATGTCTTGTCTAGTGATGATGTGATGAAGATGGCTTGCAGCATATTGAGGAGGCAACGCAGGAAGTTGGCCGTTGGCGTTTGGTAATGCAGTTTATCTAGCATAATGTGCTGCAAACAAATTGTTGGTTGATATAATTAAATTTATCACAACCTATCAGCTTAAACTTTTGGGTTGATTGGTGGTTAAACATAATTCAACATGGTATGAGAGCAGGAGGTCCAGAGTTCGAGCCCCGTCAAATCGTTTCCTTCCCAATTAAAATTGAATTCCACATATAGGGCATTTCTCAAATTTATAAGCCCACAAACGAGGAGAGTGTTGGATGCGAGTGAAAGCACGAGGAGAGTGTTGGATGCGAGTGAAAGCAGTATCACCATACAGGTTGGCTGGGCAGAAGCATTATGATCTTTTCTAGAAATCTAGAAATTAGACATAGGCTTGGGCTCTAGTTAAATAATTGTACAATTAACTATTCTAGTTTGTTAGAGAAACTTGCTGTGCTTATAAATATATATATAGTTCCAACCTTGTATTATATTTTTGCATGCAATTATGTATAATCAACCTTACTCAAGTTCTCTTTACCTTAGAAACCCCATCCATCTTTAATGATTTTGCTGTTGTTATGTAAACGGTAATCAACCAGCAATTAAAAATAGAGAAAATGAGAGAGAAGAAACAACACATAAATTTACGTGGTTCACTAACCTTGTGTTAGCTAGTCCACGAGCAAAGAGGGAGACGATTTTATTAAAAAGAGGCGAAAATCATTTGTCCTTATTTTGTTTTCCCCTTGGGTTTGTCCTTGTACTCCCCTTCTTTTCACTTTCTCAATGAAATGTTTGTCTCTTTGTTCAAAAAAAAAAAAAAGGCGAAAATCAGAGTGAACAAAAGCTTAAGCTGATGGGTTGGGGTAAATTTAATTATATCAACCAACAAAACCCTACCACAGATAAAAGACCCAAATACATAAAAGGCCTTAATGCGGAATGCGTTACGAATGCAGAATACGTTTACGCATCGGAATGCAGAATGCGTTTACGCATCGAGGGCGTTGACCTCGCACCCGCACTCGCTGACCGGGCAGCGAGACCCCCGACTAACTGTTCGTAGGGCATTCAGTCGTTCAAGGCATATCTCAACCGTTGCTTTGAATGAAATAGTTAGCAAACTCTTCACAATACATAGTATCATTCAGAACGTATATGCAATTGAACGTGTAGCTTTGAAACATCATAGTTTCCAGTTATTGGGTGTTAATTTTGTTTTTCCAACTTTGGATCAACTCGATGAATGCGTGGTTCTTAGGTTCTTTCTGTTTTAGGTTACTACGAGGACTCGTAAAGGCTTATTTGGATAACACTTAGGCGAATGGAGCAAAAGCTACCCATAGTGGAGAATGCTGCTGTCAATATAATGTCATATTTCCAAGGAACGGATTCTTATGAAGATAAAAGAATTGATGCTGCAAAAGGAATATCTGCCTAAAGCTCACTGAGAAAGCAACCTTAAAGGTAAGCTTTCTATATGATTGCAAATTTGCAATTTGCAACCAATACGCATAAGTTTAGCTTATTCTCAATGAACACATTCTTGATTAGGAAAGGTACAAAGGGATTCTCTTTTTCGGTTTATCAACTAATCCTCTGAGGTGCCTATGTTTATGCTTTCTTTAATAGGAACGGTTGCATCAAACCCAGCTTCTAATTATATTTGTTTCTTTCTATGTTTAAAGTTTTTAATTCAACATATAGGCTGAGATATACCTAAGCTTGGCTTCTTACTTCATCTTTTTTGAGTTGCAATACAATTTTAATGAATGGAATGGCCTAGATTTGAGGAGTTAAGAGGTGATGGGTTGAATCCATGGTAGTCATCTACTTAAGAATTAATTTCCTACGAATTTTTTCGATATCCAAATATTGTAGGATCAAACAATATGTTCCATGGTTGTGACATTAGTTGCAGTGCGTACAAGTTGTCCTGGACAATCACGGATATTTAAAAAATAAATAATAATGAATTATTTTCATTCATTAAAAATATAATTTGAGAAAACGTTAGGTAAGACCTAGTTGGTTTTTTCTA
This sequence comes from Sicyos baderoa, assembly GCA_037832685.1. Lineage (NCBI taxonomy): Eukaryota > Viridiplantae > Streptophyta > Magnoliopsida > Cucurbitales > Cucurbitaceae > Sicyos > Sicyos baderoa. The sequence continues at coordinate 13,736,650 of JBBMEF010000001.1, read as the reverse complement.
AAATATAAATTTTGATTTTTTTTTTTCGTTGTTCAATTGTTTGTAGTTTTTTTCTTTTTTTTGAAAACTTCAATTGTTTGTAGTTTGAAGATCTTGTTTAGAAAATTATTTTTTATAGTCTCGGTGTGTCATTATTATTTCTAATAAATTTACAATGCTCATTTAACGAGTTCATATGTAATTTTATTTTAGAAACAATTATGACTAATTATTCGATAAATGGCTATCAGTGAATGAATAACAATATGTTTTTGTTTCTAGTAATATGTAACCTGTTCCTCGAAATAACATTGCTTGAGGCAGAACTATTGTTTGTTTTCATAACACATTATATCTCCATTTAGATTATTGTTAACATGAATTAAATTGTCTTTCATGTTAATATTTATAAGAGGGATAATAAGTTGTGTAGTCTTAGGAGGAAGTAGGACCCTCGTTAGGCTCAATGCCTCCCTTTAGTCTTTATTTTATTTTGTTCTGTTCAACAACAATTGATTAGTCATGGGATTCGAACTCACAATCTCTTAGTGAAGGGCATACTCTCTTATGTTGAGTTATGATTTATCTTTCGCTTATTCTTATTAATTGGAGTGATTAGCTTTTATCTCTATGGAGCCTTTTTTTTCTTTTTAATGTAATTTTGTAGATAGCTTTTCTAATATGAAAAATATTTTATTGAGAGTATTTTTATGGTTTTCTCCTTATTCCTTTCAAAAATTAGTTAACCGTGTGAAAAACATTATGGACTGGTTCAAGTGGTCAAAGAGAATTTTGGGGTATTTAAGGTGATGGGTTCAATCGATGATGACCACTTATCTAAGAATTAATTTTCTACGAGTTTTCTTGTCATTCAAATATTGTAGGGTCAGGCGGTATGTCTCGTGACATTAGTCGAGGTGCGCACAAGCTAGTCCGGAAAGTCACTGATATCAAAAAAGAAAAAGAAAAAATTACTTAACCGTGCGAAGGGGATCGTGCTTATTGTATCCTTTAGACTTTAGTCATTCAACTAGATAGTTATAGATTTGTGCGTGGATTGTCACATTATAAACCCTTCTCATAACGATATGAATGAACAACCCCAATTGATACTACAAGGAAGAGATTGATGGCTGTCCAGGGTGGGATTCTTATCGACACAGGAGGGACAGTGATAGGAAAAGAGAATCACAATCTGTGCCACAAAAAAAACAAAAAAAGTTATGTAAACACGTAGCCTTATTCTGATCCCACTTCACCCACCACACCCACATATATAGCTTTCTTTTTCCTGTTAATTCTTTTAACCAAGCATTTAATGTGACCAAGCATTTTAGAGAGAGATTGTGTGTAGCTCAACTGCAAAGAGAGCAATCAATAACCATCTTTTTGCTGAATGCACTTATTATTTCAAATTCGCGACAGTCTCAGCTTGCACGCACCACAACTATTTTTACGGGACATTCCAACCATTTTTACGAGATGTACTGTCTAATTTGTAGGAAATTAATTTCTAACTAGGTGGCCACTATGGATTAAACCCATCACCTTTAATTTCATGCCACTTTATATTGGTTAATTTTATTATCTCACTTGGCTCATCCTAAGTTGGTTAGTGGTTGAGAAGATTTTAAAAAATCAAAAAAATATGTGCCCAATTTATGGTGGCTATCTAAAAATTAATTTTTTATGAATTTTTTTGATATTCAAATGTTGTAAGGTTTGATGGATTGTTGAGGTGCATATAAATCGGTTAGGATAGACACAAATATCAAAAAAACAGAGGAATCTAAAGGTGGAATCTCTTCCCCTGAACACTTGACATTTTTCACTTTTTAACATTACATCTGTCTAAAAATGCAGGTGAGAGAATGGAGTAAAAGACATGACAAGGACCATCGGCTGCGCAATGTACAGAGCTTCTCGTGTCAATCATTGGTGGGATTTCTTCTCTTTATGGATCATTTCTCCATTTTGCTCAACTTATTGATTCTCCCCTTTGTGGGGATGTGTGCTCTTCGACCCATATTATTTATTCTCCACTCATCCTCTCTTAACTTTTCATACCATTCTATTAAATCTCTGTTTCAATTGCCTTTTCTTCTTGGAATGAGGAGTTAGTTTGGTAAATTATTTTGTGTAGTTAGAAATTGAGATTTTTATAAAAGTTTATCTGGATGAAGATTTTTATGGAGGAGTTGCATACAAAAACTCGTTTGTATGTAGTTTTTTTTGTAGAGAAGTTAGTGACATTTGGATTTAGATTTAAAATAAGAAGTTATTTTGAGTAGTTAAAAATAAATGATTAAAAAAGAATGGTTAAGAATGAGTTATTTTGTGTAGTTAGAAATGAATGATTAGAAATGAAGTGTTATTTTGAGTAGTTAGAAATGAATGATTAAAAATGAATGGTTAGAAATGAGAAGTTATTTTGAATGGTTAGAAATGAGGAGTTGTTCCGGATATTTACAATAACAATAATTCGCTTGAATGTAGTTTTTTTTAATGAATAGTTAGTAAATACTCAATTTAATTCTTCCTTAAACAAACACCCCATAGGGATGGGAAAATTGCCAACGACTATGTTTTTTTTGTGTGTGTTCAAGATGTGAGTGTAAATTTGAGTTTAGTGTCTTGAATTATGTTCATATTAAAAGGCATTAACATGATTTTTACTATGTAAAAAAGTTGTTACATTCAATTGATTTCTTTTTTTCTTCTTTTCCCCCTATTTCCCCAGGTTTTCAAGGCAGGGATTCATCACTTTCAATCAACATGTGCCAAAGTTGATTCAAATGCAATTATCAAGGTAATTTATCCTCGGATCAAAATAATATTATTTAGACTCCTACAACCTTATCTAGATTAGATGTCGATTTAACCGTGTCTCTTGAAGAAAAGATGAGCCACATCCATATATTTTTCATAGCTCTACTAAGTACGAGTTTGGAAATTTAGAAATGTGCCCTCAATTTGAACTATAGAAATAATTCATAAACTGTCCCTTTGGGGACAACCGATAAAATTAGATTGATATATAAATAATTCATAAACTAGACATTGCTTTGACACCAAAACTTAAAAAAAAAAAATAAAAAAAAAACGTAATGAAAAAAGAAATTGCGAGATAATATTGTTTCATTCTTGTTCAAGGGTAAGCTTTTGAGATCAAAAGGGTTAGTGGTCTAGTAGTAGTTTCATTGTTTGATGGTAATACAGTTCAATACTACGATCATGGGTTGAGAGCAGAGGTGTCTTCTATGTAGGGTTTGTTAGTCCTCCTCCACCCACTTTGTACTGACAAAAAAATAATAATAAGCTTTTGAGGAGTTTTTCTTGATTACTTTTTAGGAAGTTCATTTTTTTTTTCTTTTTTAGGAGAATTTTAATTGTTGAATTATGTTTGTTGACATAAATATAAATGGTTTATTTTTTCTATTATTTTTTGATAGTTGGTTATTATTATGAAAAGAAAAAGAAAATATATATATACATATATATATATATGGGCGGGCTTGATACATACTTTTTTTTTGGTAGACCACATTTTTTGAACCATTCATGGATTTGATATTTCTATCAACTTGTTTTCCTGTGTGGATAGATTCATTTAGGAAAACAAATAGAGCAACATAGTGAAATGATTCTTGTTCTTTTTCTTACCCAAGTTAGAAAATATCTTAGGGAAAGTCGAATTTTAGATAGGAATAGTAAGAGTGATATGATTTTTTGTTTTATCAAATTGGTGGTGTATATAAGGCATGGACACTTGAGGTGGGATCAATTCTTTGTCTACTACCAATGCAATCCTTATATTATTATGGCCAAAATTCATTTTCATCTCTAAATTTTGAGTTTTGTTTTATTTTGATCCCTAAATCTTTTAATGTGTTTAATTTTAGCCATGAACTTTAGAGTTTGTTCTATTTTGATCCTTAAATTTTCAAATGTCTATTTAAAATTAATAATCCTTCTCTCTCCATTCTTTTTTGTTTTTTTTTCTTTCTATTTCTAAATAAATATATCTATAAAATGTTGAAGGTCGATCAAAGAATTAGAATTGGTCACTTTTGGAAAGTGCAGACCGATGAAAGTCCAGGAGAGAAGGGGGTGTTGAGTTATTATTTTTAATTAATTGTATGGAAAAGTAAACTTCTCTACATATTACACCAATTTTCAACTTTTTTTTTTTTTGAAGTTTTTTCGGAATCGAAACTAAACAAAGTTCAAAATTTAAAGTTTTTTTTTTTTTTTTTTTGATATTTGTCCTTAGAATATTTGGATTGAACCTACTACCCTTAGTTTTCCAAGCCGGACTACACAGTGAGTCATAAACATAAACAGTAGAAATAAGAACAAACTTAATTATCCATGAACATGGTCGGAATTTGTTTTAGATGCCATTTTTTTTTAAAGTACAAAAGGGTTATAGGAAAAAAAAACATCCAAATACCAATTTCATCAAATCATTCTTTATTTGTCGCCAAATTACTATTACTAATAATGCGGTGGCCTCTCCTTCTTCCTCTCCTCTTATACTTCTTATATAGCTTCTTCATCAAGCTTACACGCAAGGATATAAAAAGCAAAAGAACTTGATGTCTCTTTGCATTAAATCTAGATATCTTTATTCATTTAGTTGCTTTCCGAATCTATTTGTTAATGTTAGTTTTCGTTTCCATGTATAGTATTCATAAAAAAAAGAGAGATTTAAAATGGAATGGTCCTAAATTTTAAAAAAAAAATACCCATCTAAAATTTGTGACGTATCTTCTAGCTATTATTATTATTATTATTTTTTAATGCAGTGATAATATGAATCTTCTATCTCAAAAAAAATGAATATAAATTACTATTAAACTATACTTAAAGTTGGCTAAAATTCAAGAATGCTACATTTGTTAGAAAACGAAGTAAACATACTAAATTGTCTTTCGAATAACTTAACAGTAGCATTAAAGTTTGAATAGTGAATGCAAACAATTTATAACATCATGGAGAATATTTATAGAAGAGACAGGACACCTTTTTAATCGATGATTAAAAGGTGTTACCAAATTATCCTCGGTTAATCTAGGGGTCAAATAAAAACTTTGGGAATTTAAATGTATTTTAGTTAACTATCCTGGAATGATTCAATTGATCAAATAGGGTCTTAGAGTGCATTAGGTGATGCGTTCAATCCATGGTGGCCACTTACCTAGAAATTAATTTTCTACGGGTTTTCTTAACATCTAAATGTTGTAGAGGTAAGTGGTATGTCTCATGACATTAGTCGAGGTGCGCCAAAGCTGGCTCGGACTAGGAAAACCGTTCTTAATCACTTTAATTTTCTAATATTCTTTTTGTAAATTGCAACTTTTCCACTTGAAAAGAATACTTTTTTTTAGTTCAACAACAATAGGAGATTCGAACTCATGACCAAGAGGTCATACACTTAAATTGATATATAATATTTAAAAGTTTTAATAAATAAGAATATCTCACTTCAAAATACCATTAGTGAAAAAAAATATTATGGTGGCAATCTTTTTCAACATATAGCACCAGCATAATGCTAAAAGGAAACTTTTTAACCTTTTTTAGTGTTTTTGTAGAATATGCATACAGGCTAGCAAGCTGCACAGATCTGCATTACATATAAAATTGTGATATTGTATTTAATATCACATTATATTATATCTTTTATGTTTGTATTTATTTGAGAAAGAATCATATTGCCAATATCTATAGTTTTAACCCTTTCTAGTTTTTTTTACATCTTTTTTCTTTTCAGGGTCAGCTTACACGCACATTGACTATTATCACATGATAAAATCGCATGACCCTAAATATTTAGCAGGAAACATGTAAGAAATTAATTTTTAGATAGGTGACCACCATAATAGTGCACGTAAGCTCTTAAATCTTCAAGGTCTTCTTTTATCACTAGGCCGTGCCCGTAAGCTCTTAAATCTTCAAGGTCTTCTTTAATCACTAGGCCGTGCTAGTTTTAATTCGATGCCCAACAACTTTCTTTGTTTTAGCTTTCCTTTTCAAAGCAGTCTGGTCCACACACATCACATATACTTAAATTTGTCATCTTCTGTTTCCTTTTCACATAGTTATATCCCATCTCACTTTTCTCCCATTATATAAACTCCCTTCCATCCCTTTTCTAGGAGTATAGCTCAACCAGCTTTAACTATTTGTTTCCTTTATTGGTTTCATCATATAGCTTGATTTTCCCTGTAATTTTTGCATAGAAATGGAGAAAACACAGTCGCGTCGCCAACTTGTTAACATCAGGCAGTCTCTCTTTGATCAGGTTATGACCGTAATGTTCATTACAATATATCTGTTAGGAATAGTTATAGGAATATAACCTAAGTTTTTTAATATGATACCGATTTAACCAAGGAAGTCCTAAGTTCAAACTTCTGGAATGATACTTTATTTCATTTCATGCTAGCCTCTGTGTTTTGCTAATATGTGAACTCAAAAAGAAGTGTAAAGATTAAAGATATTAGTTTGTTTTTAGCTATATTGATTGAAGATTTTCAGTTTAGTGTGATTCATTTCACATTTTTATGTGTGTGTTTTTTTATGATCCGGGAACTTGGAGCTTGCTCTTCTATACCCGGGACACATTTTTATGTGTTAGTGTATCAAATGCTTTTGCTATGGATTTCCATTCAATCCTAAACTAGCAATATTTCACTGTAATTGGTTGCCATTTTGCAGGGATTTCTTGATGAACAGTTTGTGCAGTTGGAGGAACTGCAAGATGATGCTAACCCAAACTTTGTTGAAGAAATTGTTACATTGTACTACAGAGACTCATCTAGATTGATCCTCAACATAGAGCAAGCACTGTATGTATCTTTATTTCTTCTTTTTTCTTCTTGTTTTTGCTGTTTCCCAAATCTTAAGTCTTAACTTTGTTTGTATCTTCTAAATTTGCATAAATGCAGACAGAAGAGCCCTCTTGACTTCAACAAGTTGGATGCCCTTATGCACCAGTTTAAAGGAAGTAGCTCAAGGTAACCTAAATATATAAATTTATCACCTATATGTTTTAGATAATCATGAATTACGTGTCTCTTAAGAAAAAATGAAAGATGAAATGAATATTGCAGAAACAAAAATAAAATGAAAGAGTGAAACAATAGATGAATATACTTTTATCAAACAAAAAGAATTTAGTGATATAAAATGTAGTACAAAATTATATCACAAAATATGGTGTATTGAAATGTGGTTTCAAAATTGTAGTACACAAATATATGTCGTTACAATTGTAGTACAAAAATGTATGATGTTACAAATTTGTTAGGGGAAGATAGTCCAACAATTAAAAAACAGGAAACTTAAACATAACTTAAATTTATCTTTTAAAAAGAAACTTACAATAAATACAAAATTAAAAATAAAAGAAAAAACTCATAAACTCAAAATAAATGGATAAGAGGAGTTTATCTATCTTATAGATGCTAGGAGGTCTCTCCATCCTTTTATTGTATGTATTGCTCATTGTTTGCATCTTTAAGTTCACCATCTTTGATTTTTGAATATGATTTTAATTTTTCTTTGGATAGAATATCCATTTTTACTTTATAAATTATGATATCATATTAAATAAATATGATAGTCCATCTTAAAACTAATTCATACATTTTATAAATGGTACGAGTCATCTAGATGGGTAGGATCCACCATATATAAACTAATTTTCCTTAAAAATAATATAAAGTTATAATAATAATAATAATAATAATAATAATAA
>JBBMEF010000001.1:13698344-13728806 GCA_037832685.1 Sicyos baderoa | reverse complement strand
ATAAATATATATTTGACTAATTAAAATTGGAAAGTTGATGTATAAAATTAAAAATAGAAAAAAAATAAAGATGCATTCGGAATTTGAACTTGGAATACCAAGGATATTAGCTTCCATCATTTACCATCACGCTAAAAACGGATTTGGTTAAAAGAAACAAACTGTTTTTAAATAAAGGAACCTAAAATCTACAGCAACCCACAAAAAAAAAAAAAAAAACGGAACATTTTGGAGTTTCTCACTTTGAAGGCAAATATTGTAAACGTTTTTTAAAAATTTTTGGGAACAAGAAACAGGATCGTTACCAAACAACACTCTTTCTAAAAAAAGAGAAACAGAAACAAGAAACGAGAAACGGGAACGTTACCAAACGGGCCCTAAGATTTTCAATTTGATCTTTGTCTTCATGCATACATGATACCAGTACCAGAAATGATAGAAAACATTTTTCAATAAAAAAACAAAAAGCACTTTCTCGGGTTTATAAGGAAATCATAATTATAACTCACAAGCTAATTAAGGAGGAAACTATTGCAAAATATGTCTTAATTATGTTAATTTTGGTTGCATATGCTCTCAATTAATAGGCTAAGATTAAGTTTCCATGATATGGGGTATTATTTTTTGATATGATATGGGTTCAATTATTTTTTCTTCACTCTTCGAGAGCCTTTTTGCAATTCTTGTTCAATTTCTTTGTTCTTTTTAAAATGAAAAGTTCATCTGCACTCTAGCAAAACCAAAAACATTGTATGAAAACATTAACTTTTTTTTGAAATCTTGAAAACATTACTTTAAAATGGAGCATAAGTGAAAATTTTATATGAGAAATATTTAGGTCATGTCCGGGCATGACCTAAATATTAATGCCCATATATGTGGCTCAATATGGGCCACAAACTTTCTTTTCTTTCTCTTTCTATTTTTTGTATTTAAAATAAAATAATTTGTAATTTATATGGAGGGGCATTATTATTTAGGTCATGTCTGGGCATAACCTAAATATTTCTCATTTTATATTTGGAAAGAAAATGAGCATTTTTGAAAGGAAAAAAAAGGCAAAAAAAAGGGTCATGCTTAGGCCCATACCTTTATAATTGGGCCCATTATAGCCCATATACCTGATATGGGCCGTTCTTAGAATGATACTGGGCCTATACTGCGACTGGTTCTCATCCAACTATCGGGAGTTGGGGCTGTTTGTTTGTAGAATTTTGGTAGAGGATTTACTAACTCCTCTAAATCTAAACGAGATTTACCAACTCCTCATATCTATTTTTAAAAATGACTTTTATTTTTATTCATTCATTTTTAATTATTCATGTATAACTATTCAATCGTTTCCAACCATTCATTTTTAATCATTAATTTTAATTCAATCAAAACTCATTTTTAGTCATTACTCAAAATAACTATTCATTTTAAATCTAACACAAACAAGATTTTGATTCTAACTTCTTTACACAAAAATTATGTCAAACGAATTTTTTACTATAACTCTCAAATTTTAACTACTCAAAATAACTCATTAATATAATTGAGAACGTTTTTTCTTTGAATGATCGTAAAAAATAGAAGGATAGCGGGGTAGAATTGCCGTTCGAGCTGAGCCCCCTTTTCGCTCCTTGTACGATGCTTTTGTTATCAGTTTCGTCCCCCTTTTCGCTCCTTGTACGATGCTTTTGTTATCAGTTTCGTCCCCCTTTTCGCTCCTTGTACGATGCTTTTGTTATCAGTTTCGTCCCCCAAATATTATTGTAATCGCAATGCGAATGGATTGAGGTATTTCGATTTGTTTTGATCGGTTGCGTTTTTGTGTTTTTTTTTTTGTGGTTGTTTGTTATGAGCTCGTTTAGGAAGGAGAGTAAAATGGTTTGTGGAAGCTTCATTGACGACCTCTCTGCTTTTCTTTGCAACCACATATCGCATAATGCTACTCGTTATGATTCAGTTTTATTTTATATCGTCCAAGTAAATCAGTTTCGGTTACGATATTATTTTCGAGGGAAACTAATTCAGAAACTAATTATAAATATGGTCGCTTTTAATTTTCTTTTAGCAACTATAGTCATAAATATTAATAATCCTCAAGGAGGGTATAAATGGTTGAGGTTTGAGTTTTGAAAGTGTGCTCAGTCAAATCTAGGTAATAAATATCGGAGGGGTCAAATATTATTGGGATTACTTTACGTAAAAAAGAATATTAAAAGAAATTTGGGGGCTTCACTATGACATATATGATAAAAACTATATATTTAAGTATAATAGGTCCATTTATATATATAAAATGCACAAATTTCAAATTTTTTGGGGGTCATGGCCCCCTAGTTCCTTAAGTGATCCGCTCATGCCTTTAAGGTCAAAGGTTCGAGATTTACCTATGACATTAATTTGTATATAGTTTCTGTGTTCCATTCTTTCGATGTTTCTCGATATCGTGTTTAAAGACGGGTTTGGTTACCCTTTTATAGTAGAGCAAAGTTCGGATTTCTCAGTTTAAAAAAAAAAAAAATAGAAACATAGTGTAGGAGTACTTCTAGGCATCTAGATATTTCATATGGAGTTTTGGGTATGTGATGGCAGAAAGTACTAAACATAGATGATCACCAATCTTAATCCTTTCCGGTTTAATGGCGATTTCAGGTGAGTACATATTGTTCGAGGAAGTTACATGAATTATTAGCAGAAGAGTGGATTAGAGGGGAGTGTGAGCATAGTCAGAATGTGCGGTGGGAAATGGCATTGGCAAGGTCTTATGAGAGAGTTGATGATGCCTTCAAGGACAAGACCCTGGCACCATACTCGGTTGGGTCTACAGCTTTGGTTGTTCTTTTGTCACCTTCCCAAATAATTGTTGCCAACTGTGGTGACTCTAGAGCTTTGCTTTGCCGTGGGGGTCAAGCCATCCCTTTGACGGTTGACCACAAGGTTCAATTATAATTCTTACTTTGTCCTGCTTTATGTTGCACAAAATATTTTAGGACTCGTTTGATAACCATTTTGGTTTTAGTTTTTGGATTTTAAACCTTAAGCCTTCAACAATTATCTTATCATTTTTTTCTTACTTGGATGCCTACCTCTTACCTATATCATTAGAGACCACACCAAATTTTGGAAACAAGAAAAAGTATAGCTTCCAAAAGCTTGTTTTTGTTTTTGAAATTTGGTTTGCATTCACATACTTTTTTAAAGAAAGATGAATACATCGTAGGAATGATGGAACATATTGTCGGAAGTTTGGGTAAAAAAAGCTTAAATTTCAAAAATCAAATGATTATTAAACATGGCCTTCACAGTAAATTATTTATCATTAGTTTATAATTCGGTTTCATTATGTATAAAAATTTCAATTATACGACCACAACGTTCAATTAGAATTCTTACACTGTCCTGCTTAATATCTGAGGCATTGGAAGAATCAGATTGTATATAAATTGGGTATACCAGATTATGTTTCTTATCCATTAAAGTTTCAGTCATAGTTATTAAACCATGGAGATTCTCGATCGTTGTATGATACTTCAGATTGTGGTTGCCAAAAACTTTATGCTCCTAAATGTCCTATTTTATCAATTGTGATTGTTCCTTTATTTGGTTTATGCTTTATAATCTTTGTGTTCAAATGAAGTATAGAGTAAGACCAATTATATGTAGGCTTTTTCTGCACAAATTTGTTTAATATTTTTAGCTCAATTTTCCCCTATCTGATGCAGATTAGTAGGCCAGATGAATATGCTAGACTTGTCAAGGGAGGAGCAAGAATTCTGTTTGTGGGCTGTCCTAGGGTCGAGGGAGTGCTGACTATGACCAGAGCAATAGGTTTTTTCTGACTCATAGCTTCATAATATCACATTTAGTCATAATTAATAATGTTATCGTCCACCAACTCTTGCAAGCTTCCGTGCAATATCACTTAAAATAGCTAGCAGAAAATAGGTTATGATTCCAAGTTTTTATCATCAAATTTGCTGCAATTACTTATTTTATGTTGTTGTGACTTCTATCCCCATACTACGCTAATTTCGACTATGTTTCCGCATCAGGTGATCATTACTTAAAACCGTGGATTATATCCGAGCCGGAGGTTACATTTATGTCGAGGACTGATGAGGATGAGTGTTTGATTCTGGCAAGTGATGGAGTATGGGATGTCTTGTCGAATGACGATGTGCTGAAGATGACTTGCGCCATACTGAGGAGGCAACGCAGGAAGTTGGCGTTTGGCGGAACTCGTAATGCAATTTATCCAGCTCAGTGTGCTGCAAATCAAATCCGCAAGGTAGCCAGTCTTTTGAGTGGTGACAACATCTCAGTTATTGTAATTGACCTAAAGCACCAAACGAAGGCGCTCCAACCCGAACGGTGAAAGCGGTATATCGCCATACAGGTTGGCTGCTCAGAAGCATAGTGGTCCTTTCTAGAAACTAGACATAAACTTGGTCTGTAGTTAAAAAAATTGCACAAACCTCTGCAGCTCCTTTACCTTATCTATTCTAGTTTGTTAGAGAGGCTTGCTGTGTATCTTTTTTTATATACTTGGTTCTAACCTTGTATTCTACTTTTGCATGCAATTATGCACCAACCTCACTCAAGTTCTATTCACCTTAGAAACTCCACCTATTTTAAATGAATTTGCGGCTTTTAATGGAATAATTGGCAAACTCTTTACAGTGCACAGTATCACTCAGAATATGTATGCAATCGAACATTTGGTGCAACAACTCGATGAATTTGTGATAAGGCCCGTTTAGGAGTAGGATAAGAAATGACCAATCCTATTAAGAGAGGATACGGAGGTAAAGAGATATTGAGAAGTATTGAAATAGTGAGCATCTAGGACTTGAGAGTGATTTTAAGATTTGGAGGGTCCAAGTACCTCGAACACTTGGGTTATCTAGTATTATAATATATATTTGGTTCTTATCAATTTGTAGTACTTAAGTTTTTTCTTGTTTAGGTTACTACGTATGGGGGCTAATGTGGACAACACATTGGCGAATGGAGCAAAAAGCTACCCATAGTGGAGAATGCTCCTTTCAATAAAGTCATATTTTGAAGGAACTGATTATTATATGTGAGGATGAACAGAATTTTGATGCTGCAAAAGAAGGAATATCTGCTTAAAAGCTCATTGTGAAAGCAACCTTCTTAGAGGTGAGCTTCTGTATAATATTAATTATATTAGAGAATATGGAGTTCCACCTCAAAACTAATTGGTTATGAGGGGAGTATTTCATATCTCTTATAAATGAGTTGTAGAATCCTCACATTTCCAATGTGGGACAATTACCACAAGGTGAGTATCTCCAACAAATTACGTTTGAATTATTCTCAATGAACTCATTCTCGATTAGGAAAGGTACAATGGATTTTCTTTATCGTTATATCCGCTCTCTTAGTCTTGCCAAGGCCCATTGAGCAACTAATCCTATGAGGTGGCTATGTTTATGCTTTCCTTAATAAGAGCAATATCATCAAAGCCTAATTCTTTTTAAATTATATTTGTTCCTTTCTTGTCGTATAATTGATGTATAATTTTTCAGTTCAACTAGCAAAGTGAGGGTTTGAAACTCTGACATTATTATTATTATTAAATTGATTTCTAATTCGAAACAATTTTATGTTGAAAATTGCAATATTGTTAACTTGATTTCTCCATCTTAGCAAGAGTTGTTTGAGTACTTTTTCTGAACAGATAAATTTGAATTTATTTCCCCATTGTTCAATTGTTTGCAATTTTGAGATATAAATAATTTTTAGTCGTGGGGTTTCATTGATTATTTCTAATAATTTTTAAACACTGTACATTTCGATGAGATTATGCATTTACTGATTTAAGAAATAATTTAGGACTATAATTTATAGAGAATTTTTCATGTATAATAAAAAAAACCAAAAAAATTCTATGAATAGCAATTTTTCAGAAAAAAATTGGTTCATAGCGGAAATTTTTGGGGCGGGCCTAGTAAAAAGCACAAGTAGTCTTTAATTAGGATTTAGGCATATATATTCTTCAACCAATGCCACAAACAGTCTTCAATCAATGTAGTAGATAGTCTTCAATCAAGAAACAATGAAGGGTAGAATTGAAATATGCAAAAAAAAAAAAAACGTCCAATATTCTGGCATGAATGAAATATTTCTTAAAAAGTGATCTAATAAAAATAGATAACCAAAAAGTTAGCACCTAATCTGAACAATGGAAGAGAAGTTAAGTGGTGATCGATTTTTCGTCTCCGTTCAAGCTGGTTTGAGGCTAATCTGAACAATGGAAGAGTTTCTAATTGGTTGTTAGCTTTAGTTTTGTAGTGGTTTTAAATTCTAGAATAGATTGTTTTGGTTGGTTTTTGTTTCTACGCTCATAAGTGGAGCTGGTAGACAAGAGACTCGTTGAAATGAAGAGGTCATTTTCCATATCCGACAAAAATTTTACGTTATACGAGTTGCATCTCTCGGATATGTAGCTTGTAATATGTGAATTACACATCATTCAATTAATCCTAAGATGAGTTAATGTTTAACTAGGGTTAATTAGAGGGTTAGTTTTACTTGTTGTATTAGTGCTACTATATAAAGCACTTTTGGGGTTATTCCTTCCTTTGAGAGAGAATTAGAAAACTCTAGCCCCCATTTGAGAATACCTTGTACATTCATCAATGACATAGATCGATCCATAACAGTGGAGTAGGGACGTTCCCGAACCACTTAAATCGGTGTTTCTCTCTTCTCCTTTCTTCTCATTTTATGTTTGAGTTGGTAATTGTGCATTCACTCTTAGATTAGCATTTATCTAGAATTTGCACAACATAGCTAAAACATGAGGTAACTCTCTCGGACTCACAAGCTCCCTGCTCTTAGGATCATAAATTGGGTGTTCAACTTCGTGAAAGATTTAGGACTTAGTTTGTTTATTTTTTCTTGTTATCTTTTGTAGAAAAAGGCTAAGAAAATGATCTTGTAAAACTTTCATTTAATCAATGAATGTATTTAAGAAAAAGAAAAGAAAAAAAGAAGTCAAAAAATCGCAATGAGTTAATATATGGATTGTTTTGAATGGCTTGTTAAATTTCCTAATAGATTTGTGCTCTTTGTTTATTGGATTCAGATGCTTTGCAACACATTTTTAAATATTATTCTTATTTGAGGCACTGTTTGTTTCTATTGTTTTCTTTCGTCATAACTTCTGGGGTGTTTTCCAGCTACTTTAAAGAATAATGGGCTTTAGTTGTTTCTCGGCCTTCATTAGTCATCTAAATCCAGGAAGATTTTTTGGCTTAACTCAGTTAATGCCATCCTTCTGGATATTTTAGCTGAAAGAAATCGAAGGATTTTTCATGATAAGAGACCCTCTTGGATGGAACATTTTTATTCAGTTTGTCTCAAAGCTTCTTCATGGTGCAGGTTCAAATGCTGATAAGGCTGTGGATTGTGCTCTTTGTTTGCCTCACTTGATCCTAGGCAGGCTGATATGATTGCTTCTTAGTTAAATAATATGGTTGGGAGTGATCCTCAAACTCATTGGTTTATGTAACTAAATAAATTTATTGATCAAGGCTAGTGGTTAGTAGTTTCATGGAATTGCTCCGAGTTCTTAAAATTAGTCTCATTAACCCACACTTACTCGCAATAACCCTCATCTTCGAGTAATATTTGAGCCCTCATTCGATTCCTTGTTTCTCTTTGACTAGTAATTAGACTTTTTTTTTGTAATTAGGCACTCTCTCTAGCATGTTTGAGCTATTTTTTGCATACACTTCTGCATTTTTTCAGCTTATGTGCATCTCTAGTATTTTCTGTTGATTGATATAATTAAATTTACCCCAACCCATCAGCTTAAGCTTTTGGGTTGATTGGTGATTTAACATAACTCAACATGGTATCAGAGCAGGAGATCCTGAGTTCAAGTCTCTACCAAGTCGTTTCCTCCTCAATTAAATTAAAGTCCACTTGTAGGGCAGTTCTCAAATTTCAAAAGCCCACAAGTGAGGGGGAGTGTTGATTGATATAATTAACAGGACATACTGTTTGACTCTACCATATTTGAATGTTAAGAAAACCAGTTGGAAATGATTTCCTAGGTAGGTGTGGACAACATCGATTGAACCATAAACTCTTTAATTTCCAAGTCTCTCTTTGACTACTAAATCAACCCATGATGGTTGTATGCTCATTTGTACTAGTTTTTCGTTCTTTTCTCATGAACCCTTGGTTCACTATATATATAATAGTCTTGTACTGAGCCTTTTTTAATTTTTTTTCTGCTAATCCGATTATTTATGTTTCTACCTAGAGTTAGGAATGTTTGGTTATTGTACTTAATCCTTATGGGGGAGTTTTGTTGTAGGCTGTTAGCTCATTTTCTCTTTTTGTATAGATCTCATCTCCCTTTTTGTTCACCTTGCTTTGGAAGGTGAGACTTATCAGGAAGATCAGGTTCTTCGTGTGATGGGTCTCGATAATGGATAACACCATCAACCTTACTTTAACATCATATTTCTTTTTCAGGTGTCTTAGTGGTGCAACATTTGAAATAGAGAATCCTAGCATGTTCTTCTAGAGGTGGTTGCTCGTTTTATTTGAGATACTATTTTGGAGGCTTTTGCAGTGCATAAGAGGTCTTGTTTAGATGGAGGCGTTGTTTCCTCCTCCTTCTAAGATAAGAGTAGCTCTCTAGCGTGTGCCTTAATTTTTAGTCTTATGATTCTTTAGTTTAGCTTAGGGAGAAATAAGGGGGATTTTAAAACTATGGAGAGATTTAGGAAGGAAATACCTCGTTAGGCTCAATGCCCTCCATTAAGTATTTGTAATTAATGATTTTAACGCTTATTATTAAGTGGAGTGATTACACTGAAATGGTTGGTGACATGTTGATTTTATTGTTTGGTGGTAATCCAGTTCAACACTATGGTCACAGGTTGGGTCTTGAAAAATGGTAGTTGTCTTTCATTTATTTAAAAACAGTAATATCTTTATGTAGAGTTTGTGATCTCCTTCCCCATTTGTACTAAGAAAAAAAGAAAAGAAATTAACGGAGTGATTATTTTTATGGAGCCTTTTTATGTAATTTTAGTAGTTGCCTTTTTTTTAATATGGCTCTTTTTGTTTTTTTTCCTTGCGAGGCTTTTCGTTAAAACCAAAAGAAGTGGAAAAATACTTGTCGGGAGCAAGTATTTTTACGATTTCTTCTTATTCATTTCAAGAATTACTAAATCTTGTAAAGAAACGTGCTTACGTATCATTTGGTCATTTAAAAGTTTTGACACAGGACTGAACTACATTGATAAACTATTTTTGCTTAAGGAAGGTTGATAAAACAAGGAAGAGAATTGATGAGTGTCCAGGGTAGGATTCTTATCGACATAGGAGGGACAGTGATAGGAAAAGAGAATCACAATCTGTGCCACAAAAAAAAAAGGGAAAAAAAAAATGTAAACTAAACACATAGCCTTATTCTGATCCCACTTCACACACCCACATATAACTTTGCCTTTTTCCTGTTAACTCTTTTAACAAAGCATTTGATATGGTCCCCAAGGGGTCAGAGTGTGGCACAGTTGGTTGAAGACTTGGACTTTGAAGGTGTGCCCCTTCAAAGTTCTAGGTTCGAGACTTACTTATGACATTAATTTGTAGACATTTCCCCTGTTCTCATTTCTTTGATGTTTTCTGATGTCTGGCTTAGGGAGTGGTTAGCATTTGATGTGACCAATATTGGATAAATATATCTTTCTTTTTATATGCACTTCTTATCTCACTTGGTATATATGGCAGAGGAATGTAAACGTGGAATCTCTCCCCCTGAACACTTGACATTTTTCACTTTTTAACATTACATCTGTCTAAAAATACAGGCGAGGGAAGGAAGAGAGTGGAAGGAAGACATGACAGGAACCGTTGCCTGGTACAGAGCTTCTCATGACAATCATTGGTGGTATTTCTCTTCTGTCTTTAAGGATCATTTCTTCATTTTGCTCAACTAATTGATTCTCCCCTTTCATGGTGATGCGTGCTTCTCGACCCATATTAATTATTCTCCACTCAACATCTCTTAGAGCTTTTTATTAAATCCTTCTATTTTATCAAATATCACTGTTCCAAATCCTTGTTAATCTTAAAGTGCAGGTTGAATTTATAGTGAGCACCTACCTAAAAATTAATTTCTTACGGATTTTCTTGGCATCCAAATATTATAGGGTCAAGTAGTATGTCCCGTGACATTAGTCGAGGTGCGCGAAAGCTGGTTCGAACAGTCACATATGTCAAAAAAAAAAAATTTGGTCGTTAATACTTAGGTTGGAAAATTTTGATATTATACAGAACTATACTTGGCTTTGGCACATTAGCCGGTACTTATCTAGATAACTTGAAACAGACTGGCCCAGTGACTATATAAATTGACTATTTTAAAATTAATTTAATATCATTATTTAAAAAGTGGTTACGTTAAGTAGATTTCTTTGGGTTTTTTTTTAAATTTTCTTTTCCTTTTTTCTTTTCCAGGTTTTTAACGCCGGGATTTTATCACTTTCAATCAACTCGTGGCCAACTTGATGTAATTATCAAGGTAATTTATTCTCGGACCAAAATATTATGATTTAGAGTCCTACAATCTTATCTAGATAAAATATATTTATTTATCATCTAACCATGTCTTTAAGAAATGGTGAGCCAAATCCATAGGTGGTTCATGTCTTAAACTAAGTTTGAGGTTGGAAAATTTAGAAGGGGCTTAAAGTTTGAGTTTATGAACCGAAATATAATATATAGTCCATATATATATTGATATTCGTGATTGTTCGGAACTTCGAATTGGCTTAGTGCATCTTAACTATTCTCATAATTAACCTTACAATATTTAGATGTCAAGAATGGTAGGAAACTAATTAGATTTTAGACTTCAAATTTGACTTTAAATTTTAAAATTAACGAAGGCATAACGGAGAGGTAATTGGTATGTACAGGTCAGAGGTTTTAATCTCTTTTATCCAAATGCATAATTGAACATCTATTTGATATCAAACCTAAAAAGAAAATTTAATGGTAAAAGTAAACTTATAAGATAATATTGATGATTTATGGCAATGGCTTTCATTCTTGTTTAATGTGAGCTTGGATGAAGTCTTGCTTCCTGTGACACACTGGCACTCTTCTCCACCAACAAGAGATCCTCCCATAAACTATGACTAAAGTGCATGGAAAAAAATATATAATTGTGTCTTATATATTTCTACTTCAAAAAATGGTTAATAAGTTTCCTTAACTAAAAAACAATTCTAAATATTTGGACTTTTGTGTCAAATAAATCATTTACCTAAGTATTCAACAATTTTAAAAATGCGCAGCCCTATGCAAATTTGAAATGTAGGATTCTATTTGAAATGCAAGAGGATTTAAATCTATGACCTTTTGGTGATTAATTCATATTTATGTCAGTTAAAGATATGCTCTTTTTGACAAATGACCTAATATTTTAAATTATATATAAATATATATTAAACTATATATTAGTACAACAAATCTGGAGGAAATTAACCTTCTACATTAAGAAAACGTACTTATAGAGATGTATTGATTGCTAAATTATGCTTATATTTGACATAAATATGAAGTACACTATTGTAATATTTTTCCATATTATGTTAGATGATGCTGTCGCTGATTATTATTATGTGTATAAATGAGCATCTCCAAAAAGAAAAAGTCAAGAAATCATAGATTCGAATCTCCTATAAGTTCAAAACAACAAAAAAAAAAAAATCTATAAAAAAAAAGTATAGATGGAATAAATTATTATCTCATAATAATACACCTATCTTAATTTCATATGATTGCAGTAAAAATTTCTTCATCTTTCATCTGTATCACCTTTTTTAAACAACCACTTGGAAACTTAAAATCTAAGGTTTAGCATACTCATTGATTTGATATTTGTGTCCAGTACTTCATTTGTTATGGTGGATAGATTCATTTTGGAAAGATGACAGAAGGAGAGAAATGATTGGCCAAATAGGGTAAGGAAAGTGAAATGATATTCATGTTCTTCTTACCCTAGGTGGAAAATATCTTAGGAAAAGTCGAATTTTAGATTAGAATAGTAAGTGTGATCTGATTTTTTTATTATTATTCATCAAATTGGTGGTGCATATATATATGGCATGGACACTTGGGGTGGGATAAATTCTTGTCTGGTACGAATGAAAACTTTATATTATATTTAGGTGCTGGGAACAGAACACATTTTGTTTTTAATAAGCACAAAACATGTTGGGTAACTTTTTTTGGTTGTCTTCAATGAGTTATTTGTAGAATAATTTTCTCAACTTTGAGAAAGAGATTCTTAAAGGCTCTTGAGTCATGAACAGTAGAAATGAGAACAAACTTAGTTATCCAGGAACATGGTAGGAATTTCGTTTTA
Source organism: Sicyos baderoa (assembly GCA_037832685.1). Classification (NCBI taxonomy): domain Eukaryota; kingdom Viridiplantae; phylum Streptophyta; class Magnoliopsida; order Cucurbitales; family Cucurbitaceae; genus Sicyos; species Sicyos baderoa. The sequence continues at coordinate 13,716,391 of JBBMEF010000001.1, read as the reverse complement.
AATGCTGTTTCATGTGAATAATTAGTACCAAAAACATTGAGTTACAATTTACGAGTAGGAGTAAATAGTAATGGTTACCGAGTCTCCTAGGGGCGGTGGAATCCCTTTGAGGTCCCAAGTTTGAGGCGATTGTAGGTGTTAATTTTCCAAGCGACTCTCAATTTTGCTTCTGGTCGTACAATATATCTCGGTGTCACAACTTAAGGATAGGTCAGTAGTGCACCTGGATATAGAGTAGCAAAGCTCTAAATTCTGGAGTCATAAAAGAAAAAGGGTACTGGTTATTGGGCTGGCTTCGTATCCAGCTAATGATATAGAAAAGGAAAAGAACTTGATGTCTCTTTACATCAGATCTGGATTATCTGATTGCAATTCATTTAATTAGTAGCTTTCAGAATCTATTTTTAAAGGTTAATTTTCTCATATTTTTCAATAAAAAGGAATTCTTATGAGATTTAAAATGGAACAATACCTCCTAATGTTATTTGATTACTTTTTTAATACCACAAATATGGAGTATGAGGATTGTCGTTGAGCTAGATTATGTTGCTGATTGTGATAGATTCATAATTATATTACAACTTTTCAATATACAATTATGTCAAGTGTACACATTTTTTAAACAAAGTATACTGCATCTGCATCTTCTCCACATCTAAATATGTCCTTAAAATGACTTTTAACAGTACAAATAAAGTTATTCTAAGAAAACAAAAAACAGTACACATAAAGTTTAAATACAAACAAATACATGATATGATAATAAGACATTTATAACATCATCAAGAATATTTCTAGAGAAAGGATTTCTCTTATTGGAATTAGGCACCCAAAAATCTTTTTGTCACTGTCAGAAAAATCCTAATCAATGATTAGAAAGGCATACCGTGACAAATTTGAACTGGTCACAGTGGTGCGCAGAAATTCTTGTCTTTTTTTACCTATTTTATATGCTGCTTTTGGCAATCTACAGTCCCATGACAGAAGGGATACCCTTCAGGATTTGAGCTCAAAAGTAGGGAGATTTACCAAAGAGTTTATAGATCATTATTTGTTTTCTTTGATCTAAATAAACTAGTTTTTTCTTTTTAAATTATTTAACAACATTTAGAGGGTGTTTGGGCCCATCCAGAATAAGGGAGAGAATGGGAGGGGAGATGATTCCACATGTTTGAGCCACCGAGAATCATTCCCTCTATAATCACTTTTTTCATTCTCCTCCTAACTATTTTTTATTCTCTTTCCAACAACTTTTCATGCATAACATAACTATTTTTCACTTGATCATATTCATTATTTTATTTTTCTCCTAATTATTACCTTTATCTCAAACTCAAATAATCATTCTCTCCATAATCATTGACTTCACCTCAAACACAAATAATCATTACCTCCATAATCATTTCCTTTCCTATTTTCCTCTTCATTCTCATTCCCCCTTAATCATTACCATTCTCCTTGTCCCAAACACACCTTTAACGTGGAGGATTTCAACTCAAGACTTGTTGATCACAAGTCATCCGTCATGCCAGTTGAGTTATACTTTTATTAGCAACTAGTAAATTGTTGAATAGGTTATAGAATAATAACGATTTCTTCATTGTTTTTAACCAAACCTCATATATCAATAAACACTAAAGGAAAATTTATTACAATCTTCCAAAAGAGTGAAGGGAATATAAGGGAAGAGATGGCCCCACCAAAAAAATATGTCCACAATAACTACGCCTATCTAGTCTTCTTTTATAGCCCACAATTAGCTAAAAGATCAACAACAATATTGGTAGAGCCATTACAATTGAAAAAAGAGATTCTCTAAACGAGTAATTAAATCTTTAATATCAACTATTATGTTGCTAATTAAATTCATTGAGATCTTGGGATTGCGTTTGGAATGACTTTTTCACATGTGAAAAAATACTCCCAATTAGCCTTAACTAATTAATAATATTTATCTTTTTTTTTTCTTTTTTTTTCATAGTATTTGGCTGCATATAAAAGAATGGAGAAATTGTAAAAGTTATAATAAAATAGAATATCTAACTTTAAAATAATATAGTGAAAAAAAAAACACTATATTAGTATCCTTTTACAACATATATAGCATAATGCTAAAAGAAAGCTTTTTAACTTTTTTGAGTGTTTGCGTACAGAATATGCATACAGGCTAGCAAGCTGCACATATCTGGACTACATAAAAAAAAGTGTGATATCATATTTATATAACACATTATATTATACTTTTTCTGTTTGTCTTTATTTGTGGAAGAATAATATAACCCAGATCTATACTTTTCCAATGTGGAATCTTCAACTTGCTCTTTAAGATGGTGCATTTTTTGGGTATGGATTGGATTCAAATTTCATTTTTATGGGACTGTATACCCGTTTTTCTTTAATGACTAGGATACCATATTAGGTTAATATGAGATTCCATCTCAAAACCAATTGGTGATGAGAAATTTAGCCCACCTATTTTATATGTAATAGGATGTATTCTTACTTTTTCAATATGGGATCTTCAACACCCCATACTCCCTCAAAATGGTGCCTCTTTTGGGTTCATCAATCTGATATTAGATTCCAATTTCATTATTATTGGACAGAATATCCGTTTGGGTTTAATGACTTTGATACCATATTAGAGATTAGTGTGAGGTTTTTCCTCAAAAGCAATTAATAATGAGAGGAGTAACCTACGTATCTTATAAATGTTAGGAGGTCTTCTCATATATGTAATCCTCTTTGATCCGCTTCTTTTTTTCACAGTTATTCCATCTCACTTTTTCCTCATTATATAAACTCCCTCCCAACCCTTTTCTAGGAATATAGCTCACACCAGGCTTTAACTATTTGTTTCCTTTCTTGGTTTCAACCTCATATAGCTTAATTTACCCTCCTGAAATGGAGAAAACACAGACGCGTAGGCAGCTTGCCAACATTAGGCAATCTCTCTTTGATCAGGTAGCATTCATTATAATCGGCTTAAGTTTATGAATATGGTATCAACTTCGTAAGGTACTATAGCAGAAAGTCATAAGTTCAAACTCGAGCCATGATATTTTCCCCCTCACATGATTAGCCTCTGTGTTTTGTTAATACATGAACTCAAAGAGAAGCGTAAAGAATATATTGAACATATTAAGTTTATTTTTTTAGCTAATCTAGGAATTTCAGTTTAATGTGGTACTTTTAACTATAGCCTTGAAAAGATTTATTCAATTCTATAAAAGCATTTTTAAGGGGAGATTTAACATCAAATTTGGCTGGTGTCATTTTGCAGGGATTTCTCGATGAACAGTTTGTGCAACTGGAGGAACTGCAAGATGATGCTAACCCGAATTTCGTGGAGGAAATTGTTACATTGTACTACAGAGACTCATCCAGACTCATCCTCAACATAGAGCAAGCACTGTATGCATTTCTTCTTTTTTTGTTTTCCAAAACTTAGCTTTGTTAGTTAATTAATCTTCAAAATATTTCATGAATGCAGACAGAAGAGCCCCCTTGACTTCAACAAGTTGGATGCCCTTATGCACCAGTTTAAAGGAAGTAGCTCAAGGTAACCTAAATATTTGAGCTGGGATCAATAATTTTGATCCAATAATAACATAAAGTTTTTAAAATAGTATGAAAGAGAGGCATTCGTAAGGTATATACTATGCCTATTTGAGGATCCCACGTTAAAAATGTGAGAAAATCTTACAACACTACAAAATGCAAGACTACTTCTCTAGTTATCAACTGGAATTTGAGATGAAACTACATGTTATCTAATTTGATATTATAGTTTATTAAACTCAAACAGGTATTGAGTCCAGTAAAATAAAAAATGAATCTAATCTACAAATAGTGAGCTCAAGGAAGTACCATTTTGAAAGACACTTTACAACATTTATAAGATGCATAAACTATTCTTCTCATTATCAAATTTGACAGAAGCTCATCTAATTTAATAGGCATTATCAACTACAAGATGCACATGCATGATTACTTCTCTCATTACCTGCTGGAATCTGAGATGAAACTGCGTATTATCTTATTTGATATTATACTCTATTAAAACTCAAAGGTGTACTGAGTGTAATAAAAATAAAAAAGAAATTTGAATTTAACTGGGTACCAGCTTGAAGGTTATGACTTTACCATATTTATAAGATACATGAACTACTTTTCTCATTATCAAATTTGACCGAACCTTATCTGATTTCATAGGCACTAAATATATAGGTAAACAAATCTCCCCTGATGAAAAAACATTGATGTTCTTTTGTGTAATGGGTGCAGTATTGGAGCCAAAAAGGTGAAAGCCGAGTGCTCACAGCTGAGGGAATATTGCAGGGCAGGAAGTGGAGAAGGGTAAATATCTAATCATACTTATCTTTTTTCTTATTATTCTTTCATTCACATCAACGTGGACGGCTGAGATTATTCCAACATGAATTTGATCCCTTTAATAATATATATTTTATTTCTTGGAAATATCCATTTCAAATTATCATAGAAAGTAACATGGGCTTAAGAGATTGCATGCATGCATGCAATGGAAACAATGCTGTAGGAAGTGAATATTATTATTACATCACATGCTCACTTTATTACATCAAGGAAAAAAGCACAACTTTTTTAAACTTGTTGAAGTTGGGTCCATGTTTTTTTTTTTAAACTAAATAAAAAATATATTCCAAATTCTTTAAGGATAAAATATTATGTTGGTTCATCAACTTTAATTTTGTGTTTGTATCATTCTCTTTATTTATTTTTCTTAAATATTACTCTCTATTAAAGCTTTAGCTTTATAAATTTTAAAAAGTATTTTAAATGGTATTTTAACTTTTATTTAAAAAAATGTTTCTACAAATTCTAAAATAGTGCTTTTGAAAAAGGTTGGATTCATACTTTTAAAAGGGGTTATTATATTCTAAAAGTTATACGAAACCCACCATGAATATTAAGAGTTTGCTAGATTTGGTTAATATCAGCTGTTGAATGATCTGATTCTGCCATTATAATTAGTTAATTATATACCAAAAAATGAATATTTCCTTTCTTAGAAGGGTTAATTGATTGTTTATTTATCAAATATCTATAATGAAAAACAGATGTTTGAGGACATTCCAACAACTGAAGAAAGAATATACAACTCTGAGAAAGAAGCTTGAATCCTATTTTCAGGTTTTTATAAAGCTCAATTCTTTCACTCTGTTACTTTTTTCATTACAAATTTGTAAGGTGAAATTGAACTTTTTTTTGTGGTTTGATTCAGCTCGCAAGACAGGCTGGGCCCACTGAATCTGCCTGTCGGCCCAAGTAAGCATACGTGGATGGACAAATGGACGACAAAGCTGATGTGGCAAGATGTGATTGGAAGTTTATATGTTAGCTTTAATTATGTAATGTAAGCTCCAATTATGAATTGGAGCAGCCTGTGGGGCTATAGGTTGTTTTTTGTTTTTTTTTTTTTTTTTTTTTTTTTTTCTATGAAAATAAATTTGCTTTTTTTTTGTTTTGTTTTCTTTGATGAATGCAATTTTCAGAAAAGTTTTAGTTCCTTTTCTGACAATATTGTATAATCCTTGACCTGCCCATTCTCGGGCCAATTATGTACTTTGGGCCGTCCAGATCGCATAAGCCCAGATTTTAAACGTGTTCAAACTGACAATGTCTAGAATTTCCCTAGAATTTTTGTGATAAATAAGCTTATTTTGATGACGCTATACTTTTATGCTCACCACACCTTCTATTTTATTTTAACCCAAAAAAAAAAAAAAATTGTCTACTCTCTTTTTTTAGAATAAAAATTCAAATCCATTTTAGAATAAAATTTCAAATCCAAACTTCAATCATATTAACATTTCTGATAACAGCTACCAGGTGATAATGTGGATGATCCCACTATGTATCTTGTTTCAATTGATGAAGCAGAAGCTCATTAGTACAAAGCTTGTTCTGAGAAAAAAAGAGGGCTAGAGAAGGAAGATCAAGTGATGAGGTCGAACATTTTTCCGCACCTGCAAAAGTGATGCTTTGCTTTCAAGCTTGCTCGAATACGACAAGAGGATTCGATATTGAAGATGGACTTGGAAGATCATATAAGCATGGAAGACACCAAGACATGGATCAATGCAGTTGAGCAAAAGAAGTACAATCAATTAGTAAATAGTTTCGAGCCAAAGATTATTGCCTGATTGATTCTCTTGTAGATCATGTACTTGTCTTGGATAATAACAATTGTAATTTTTCTTTCTTGATAAACTAATTACCCTGTTCAAAATTATTGTTGAGTTTGCCAGAGTGTTGTGAAAGAATCCTAAATAACAATGATGAATGTGAAACAAACACAAATTCTTAATAGATACCATTTTATTGGAAGATATGAATATAAATTTGCAGTAAAGGAGGTAGGTTTTAAGAATGTATACCCTGTACTTCTTATAAAACTCTAACACATCATTCAGTCCAGTTACATAAAAGTCCAATGCAAATACTAATGATAGTAGAAGTCCATACAAAAACACTTGGGATATTTTTTTAAAGTTCAAGACATTAATTGTACTCACCTTCATGTCCAAAGTCAATATGTAATCTATACTGACAATTTTTTTTCTAAAATCATGTTCATACAGGCTACAGCTCTTTGTTCGTCAGCAATAAAATGAATCAACTACCTCTTATCTAAAAAAGAAAACTCATCTGAACGGGTACATGTACATTGATTATATGATAAATGCAAAATACACTCTAGATCGATGCCGAACTAGGAAAATTGCGGGCGATGGACCATCAGAAATGAAGACTTCTTGATGCAATTGATGCCCTGTTGGTGAAATTATAAAAAGGAATTACGCACAAATTATTGAATTTTCGGTCAGTAGTAGCAGTAGTATGTTCATGGAATCACATACGCATTGCGCAGCACTTACCATGCTTGCCGAGCTCGGACAGCTTCCAATCGAACAGCTCTCTTTTGATCATCAAGAGCTTTGTATATGGCATGTAGAACCTGAAAACGGCAGAATATCATTCAGCATCATATTTTTGGATAAGAAACATTTCATTGATTCATGAAATAGTATATAGGGTTACATATAGAACTAGAGATCAAATAAGCGATCTCCAGTAATTAAGTTTCATAGCTATAAGAATTAAAAAGATGATTAATTTTACACCAAGATATAACATGAAATGTAATGGTGTCAAAAAAACTGTGGAACGATGAGCAAATATCCTTGAAAATTCTTCTGTTTCTCTCCAACCACAAATTCCAACAAAACGCCCTGATATCATTCAGCATCATAAGAAGAATAGAAACTGGAAAGTACTGATTGCAAGGAAGAATCCTTGGGCTACCTGTTTTCTCATGGGGTATATCCTTGCATGGGGCAGCTCTGACACAGCAACAAGGCACTGAATTGCAGTTTCTCGTACAAGCTGGATAATGCATATCCTTCAGGCTTTAGTATAATGGTGACACAACATACAAGGAAATCTAGATGATAACACAACATGCAAGGAAATCTAGATGATAACACAACATGCAAGGAAATCTAGATGATACAAAAAACTAAAACCATATCTACGTTACGTAGCCGCACGGAAGAGTATCAATTGTATGAGATATTACACAAACTGGGAAGAGGACGGAAAATGTGAAAGCAAAGAGCAGATAGAGGAAACAAAATGAATTAATATACCAGGAGAATATCAGCAGTCCAGTCATAACTAGAGATGTCCACGGGCGGGGCGGGGTCGGGGAATGCCCTCCCCGTCCCCATCCCCGCTAACAAAATCATTCCACATCCTTTTTTTTTCGCGGGGATGGGGACGGGGATTCACCGCAGGGAAATGACGGGGATCGGGTACCCCACTGTGAAAAATTCACCATTTTGTTTTTGTTTTTTCCTTTTCTAATCTTAATTTTTATAAGTATTTTTTAATAATATTTTCAAGTAGTTAATTTCATGAAAAATATACATTGATTTCAATTCGATAAATAATAATGATGAAGAATTTGCATTTGAATAAATATTTTTACAAACAAAATACTATAACTAAAGATTAAATTAGAAAAGAGGTGAAAAAATATTTTTAAAAATAAAAATATAAAATTAAATATAAACCGGGCGGGGATCAGGAAAACGGGATATCCCCATTTAGGTTGCAGGGAATTTTTCATACCCACTCACTCCCCCATTCACCGTCCCGTTCGGGGCGGGTCCCCGGCCCCACAGTGAAAATAGACATCTCAGTCATAACGACTGCATTTCAATTTGCAATATACACAAAAAAAAAAGGCGATCAAGAAAATGAATTCATACCATCATATGAGAAAAGGCAGTAAGTCTAGCAAGGCAATCAACGATTTTATGCGCATTCTCTGTGACTGCTTCTTGTCCTGCAGCAGATTAGCAGATGCCATTAGACTGGATCAAGGTATATGTTGAGTTTGACACCAAAGCATTGACAGAATAGAAGTTGTTAATTTAGATCCATGTATTCCATAAAATGTAAGACCCACCACTCCTGAGAACTTGAGAACTCATGGTTATATCACCATTTTTTCCCTAACTTCTTATCTCCCCTTTTCCTTTAGCAAACTTTCCTCTTGCACTGGCGGTTATTAGGGAAGAAAAAAAGGCAAGCAAATAATGAAACTTGCGGTTATTTATCGAACACAAAGTACATATCGAGATTCCAGATTCCAGATTCCAGATTCCAGATTGAGAGCTCCTCTTACTGAACACCAAAGTACCCTCTTCATGCATAATATTGCACTCGTAAAGCTAACCTGATCTCACTCTTCTCCCATGAGATGCTTGTTTTTTCCTTTGTGCGACTCTCTCGGCTTGTACAAGGCTTCGACGTCTTCTCACAAAGGTCGCGCCAGAGCCACGAGATGAGGCCACATTTATGTGGTTTTTACAACAACCATGAGCAAGGTTGTCATAACCTACAAGATCAGAACTATTGCGTGCGAACCCGAGCATCTGTGAAGCTTCCTCTCGGCACTCTCCATCAGTTTCCCACAGGTTTCTTACAAGTAGATCTCCACGGTTGCTCTCCCTTACAGTCTTCCCCGAGATTTCCTCTAGTTTTTTCCTCATAATGCGACAGTTTTCCTTCCCTCTCGGTAGTCAACAAAGTTTTTTTCCAGCAAAGTCTTTTCTGGTTAGGCGGCCACAAAACTAATATTGGACATTGGGAAAACCCTCACCCTGGTTTAATCTGGACCAATTCAGTCCACTAGGTTTTGTTCTGGGCTGAACCGATCCTCTACTATAAACAAAGCCATATTGTCCATTTTAATCGACTCAAGTAACTGGTCAGTTCGGTTTTCTTGACCCGCCTTTATGCCTGAATCAAAGGAAGTGTCATTAGAATTGGCATCTCTTTGGTCTTCTTCATTATCTGGCGCGTGGCACCAACCAACCAACCAATAACTTCTACGGATAGAAAGATTCAATGTTTGAAGTTGTTCCTCGACATCGGCCTTGGCCAATGAGTTTGATCGCGATGAATCGCGTGAGGGAGATCCATGTGAGACAGTGGACGACTTAAAGAATCTTATCATGTTCTGCTTTGGCTTCTACCTTTTTCATCGGCCATCTCTCGAAATTATAGGGGTTCTTTCTCATCCGAGCATGAAGCTTCACCAATTTTACCGTTTTCTTCTTCTCTTTCGAGAGTTTTCCATGTTTATCATTAAGTTGTAATGGCTAGTAATATATGAGCAATACTTAGGTAATGGTGGGTAAGTATTCTTTAGAGCCACACATTTTTACTTTTTTTACTTTTTTGAAAAAAAATTGGCTTTAATTGATGGAGAGAGAAATGTAAAAAAGTAAAAATGTGTGGCTCTAAAGGTGGGTAAGTATTTTGGAAATACTGACCCACCCTTACCTAAGTATTACTCGTAATATATTGTGCTTACCCTCTAATTTGGCCATTGTTACTCTTTTTATGGGTATAATTAACTATAAAGGAAAATGTTTTGTTTCCTAAAACAAAAGAGAAAGAAAAAAAAATTTAAGCATGGAAATAAATCAGAACCTTACCATTTCTATCTGTTAAGATCCCTGACAAAACAAGAAGAAGGCCATATACCACATCCTTATCGATGACGTTCACACTTAATGTTAACAAGCCATCCAGAAGCATAGGTATAAGCTGCAAAAATTGACATAATACTGTAGTTAGATTTATAAGTTAATTGTAAGAAATAAAGCTGGGCTGTAACAATGGCACAAATAAACCCAAAATCTGCTTTTTGTTAACATTAAAGCTAACCTTCTTCGCATCACTCAATATAGCAGTGAGTGGAGTATCAGTTATAACATGTGCAAATGCCTTGTACAACATATATCTGAAATATAAAGCGGCATATCAGAACATGGCTACCAAAAACTCATGCAACATGGTTATTAGAAAAAAAAAACAAATTTTCCACTAGGATAAAACATGAATGCCTACCGAGAAAGTGATGCATCTGATTTGCTTACTAGAGACTGGAAAATAGGCATCATGGTAGAGAAAAAACGCTGCTTATAAAGTGGCCGTACTATTGCATGAAATTTACGGTTCAAACAAGCTTCAGAATCACTCATGAGAATGTGAAATGCATCTGCTGCACCCTTCACTAATGCGAAGTCTAAGTTCGACTCGCAATCTTTTTCCGGTATAACCTGCTGCAAGGGTGAGGCATCTGTTCTGCTTTTTGATAGTAAGCACTCCAATAAAATCATAGTTATATCTCGGACCTTTTCATGACCACAAAGAAGCAGACCTTTTCCAATCCATGATAATCCAACCACAACATGAACTTGAAGCAAAGAACTTTTTTCAATGCTAGAGCATACATCAGTGAGAAACATTTCACTGCCTTCAAGAGTACTTCCGTTATGGAAGCACCTGAATTTGGCTTTGAAAATAATGTCAATCGCTTCTTCCAATGTAACATAACTTGAAACTTCTACTTTATCTGATTTCAGACTCAATTTATTGATTATAGAACCCAGTGCTTGTGCAGCTGGTATGCAGCCCCTGGTGATGGATAACACAAGCAAATGCATTACTGATCTCACATCTGGAATCTGTGTTTGTGGACGAAGTCCTATAATGACTGATGCAAATAAGAAAAGAATCCATTCATCTCTACAAAGTGGACTATCTTTCTGCTGCAGAAGCCGTAAGCCCTCCATCTGAACTGGTACTGTAGTAGATGATCGTAATTTCAAAGGATTAAAATTGCTGGTTAATAATACATCAAATGCCTTTTGGATTACAACGTCCTGCTTCTCCTTTGAGCAACTTCGAACAGAGAGCTTCATAGCCATCATGGTAGCATCTAGAAGCACCTGAATTCATTAAAAACAAGAAAAAAAGGCTACTACTTCAATAAAAAGCTAACGAATGAAATTAAGTTGTCTGACTACAATCTCGATTTTTTTGTAATTAGTTTGATAGGATCTCTTTGTAACAACTTCATTCATCAATGAATAGATGTATTTCCTAAAAAGAAAAATCTAGTCAATGACAGGTAATAAAAAAAAAGAATAGAAGTTTTACTCACTTTATCCAGCAAAGCGCTAAAAACTGAACATTTTTCAATCTGATCCCAAATGTTTAATGCAATTCGCAATATGACTTCCTCAAAACCTCCAACTTCATCAAGCCTACACCATAATAAAAAAAAATGTAAGCATCACATTGATAACAAAATGTAACACACCTTGCAACACTCAACCATAGCCATGCTCAGACTCGAATGAACAGTTTAGAAATCTGATCTTGAAACTTTTCACTCGAAGAATATTCAATATCTCACGAGTTCATAACTTATTAAAGCATAGTGTCAAAACAAAATTCCTAGTCTTCTAATGAACTTACGGGAGTAGAAAAATGAAAATCATTCAAATTGATATATCAAGGCTGCAGTCAAATTGCCGTTCCTAGAATTTTAATATACTTTTTCAGGATAACGAAAAATTAGTTAAGTGCCTTGATAGTAGAGAAACACAAGAAAGAAAATACGAGAATTAAGATAATCGTAAAGTTTCCACACAAAAGATGTACAATAAAATAATAGAACCATATACCATGGAAGAATTTTGGTCGAGTAACAATCCAACAGGGACAATAGAATCTCGACTGACTTTGAGTTGCCAGAGACCTAAATAAATAGAATGTACAAAAGTCCATTAGATAAAAGGAAATTGTGGTAATTAACTCAGAATTGAGGTTGTAATGGGAAAACTACATAATGAAAGACAGCAAAAAATAGAGCTCTGACATTCCTTGAAAACCCAATGAAGTTATTCCTCAGGTACATTATCATCATTTTGTATTCAAAGAGATACGGAAAAACAGAGAAGAATAGCCTCAAAATAAGTAATACTATTAAAGAATAGTCATAAACTATCTCTGTTGGAGCTTTTTTATTTGATATGTTGCTATTTGTTGAATTATGTTGAACCACCAATTAACCTAAAAGTTTAAGTTAATAGGTTCGAGTAAATTTGATTATGTCATAAAGTATCTTTGTTGGAGCTTTTTTATTTGATTATGCCAATGGACAAAGGAGCATCTGTGGCAGCTTTCATTGCATCATGTCTTAGTGTTGATAGCCTTTTTTAGGAGTTCCCATCGGTAGAATTTTATTTTCTTGGAGAATTTATCTTTCCAAATCACAGTATAGATATTGTTAGAGATGACTCTATTGTGCCTGATAGCTTTCGCATAAGTGATTTGGTGGAGAATATGCCAGATGGATCACTTTTCCATATACATAGGTCCCTGACACTCCTTAAATGGACATCAGTCAACATGCTAGCTCACAAAATTCAGAGTTTTTTTCCTCCCTTAAATTTCCTCTCAAGTATAAGTTCCCATGAATTGAGATCATCTTCCCCAGCTTCCTTGACAACCATCTCTTTTTTGGTAGATAGACCATATAAGCTCGGAAATTGGTTGCATAAAAGGGCATCATTCAGCCAGTTATCTAATCAAAAGCTGGTAGCATAGCCATCCTTAACTTTAAAACACATTTTAGAGTGTATCAAGGGAGCCAATGTAGAAATATCTTTCCATGGAAGTTTAGTAATTCCAGATTTCACTTTACCTGATTTATTATTATTATTATTATTATGTTTGTATCCATAATTAGCGTCGCTAGTCTTCCTCCAAAGAGCAGAGTCCTATGGAGGGCCATATTCGTCGTTTTAAGATCAATGATGCCTAGTCCCTCTTGATCAATGGGAAGAGAAGTTTCCTTCCATTTGACAAGGTGAACTCCATTTGACAAGGTGAACTCCATTTTCTTCCTTGTTACCCTTCCACATAAAATCTCTAATGAGGCTCTCCAGGATGTTTGTGACATTAGCTGGCATCTTGAAAATTGACATGAAGTAGGTAGGATGGTTAGTTAAGGTAGCTTGAATAAGAGTTAGGCATCCACCCTTAGAGATATAAGAATTCTTCCAAGAAAGGATTTTCTTTTCAACGTTCTCAGTCATTGGCTCACAGAAAGATAAGGACTTTGGATTTCCATTTAGAGGGAAGCCAAGGTAAGGTGTGGGACAAGTCCACAGTTTGCACCCATACTTGCTAACTTTAGATGACAACAATTGTTCATCGAGATTTATACCCAGGATCTCAAATTAGTGCACATTGATATTGAAGCCCGAGGAATGCTCAAATTCTCTAATGATCTTGAAGAGCTCATCAATAATCCATGGATCATGATTGGAAAAAAGTAAAGTGTCATCCGCAAATTGAAAGTGGTTTGATTTGTACTTGGTCTTTTCCAATGAAGAAGCCTTGAATCCTTTCTTCTTTAGCCGCTTGATTTAACATTCTTCTCAATACATCATCAATTAAGATAAAGAGGAAAGGGAAAGAGGGTCTTCTTGCCTTAGACCCCTAGTGGCTTGTAACTTGCCTCCAGGCTTCCCGTTGATGATCATAGAGAAGTTTAGGGAAAAACTGCAGCTGCAAATCCATCTTCTCCATCTATGGCCAAAACGTTTTATACGTAATACATCTTCTAAGAAGTCCCAACCAATAGTATAAAATGCTTTCTTGATGTCTACTTTAAAATCTCTCTTCCTCTTCTTTCTATTCCATTTCTCATAACTAATAATTTGTCTGTTCTCCACAAATGCTTATTGAAGGGCATCTATGGTGTGTGGGAGCACCTTTTTTAGCCTTTGAGACAGTACCTTCACAAGAATCTTGTAAATACAAGAGATCAAACTACCGGGTCTGTAATCATTGACACTCTTGGCCTCGATCTTCATAGGGATAAAGCATATGTAAGTTTCGTTCATGCTCGTGCTCACAATACCACTCTTAAAAAAATTGTGGAACACTTCCAAAATATAAGGTTTAAGAATGTTCTTGGACTTTTTATAGACTCATCTATGAATCCATCTGGCCCAAGCGTTTTGTTAGATCCGAGGTCTTTCACTGCTTCAAAAAGTTCATTCTCAATGAAGGGCAGTTCTAAAGAAAGGGCTTGGTCATTGTTGATAGGATCCCAATCATGAAGGTGAGGATCAGTCCGGGAGCTTCCATAATTGGTGAAGATCTTGCTATAATAATGGATAAACCTCGACTTCTATGTCTTTGCCATTTATGAGGCTGGAGCCAGAACTAGAGAGGATCTCAACAATGGTACAAATTTCTTCTTCTAGCAGCAACAATACGACGGAATGGAAGATAATAGAGTTTACATCACCAAACTCCAACCACTTTTTTTACAACTTTGCCTCGAAAGGGACTCCTCTTTGACTGCTATAGCAAGTAATTTGGCCTTAATAGAGGATCTCTGTGCAATCTGTAATGACTGTATAGATTGCAAGGTACTGGGTAATTCCAAAGTCAACTGATTCTTCTTGTCTTTGATGCTACCAAAAATGCTCTTGTTCCATGATTTAACGATCAATTTAAAACTTAAGTTTCTCCATGATGCCATGACCCGACCATGGGAGTGTTGAGCCACCAATTCCATCATTGGAAAGAAATCCTTGTGTTCCAGTCCAGCCATATATTATGGAACCGAAAAGGAGTAGGACCGCATTGTGTTCAAGCCGTAAAAGTATTCAGAAATTATCATCTGTCAGATATTGTTTCTGTAAGAAGTGGAAACATATCCTATTAGGAAGAAATGGCTCAAAAGCTATAAAAAAATAATTAGGAAAGAAAAGATGGATCAGTCATGTATTAAAGGAAAACTGTAAATGTAAGAAAAACATATGTTCAACTAGGAACATTGAATGATGCAAATGAAGAATATCTAGCGTTAAATAAAGATTATTGATCTTTTAACACGTACATAAACCTCAGATAAATGGAAAAATGTTGCCTCTTCAATCCCCTGAACAATTTTCAGCATATAGCTCCGTCCAGTTCTACCAATGTCCAATGCCAGTTCAAGTTTAATCGTCAATGGCAAGGTCTCATCATGAAGAGAGAACATTGATGCAATTTTTTCAACAACAACATGCATGAAACTTTGCCATTCCAGAGACTCGGGATATTTGTCAACAAATGAACCAATACGCTGTAATGCCTTCAAGGCATGATTCCACAACGATGCAAATTTGAAGTCCACTGTTATAAATGACAAGAGTCCCAACAAAATATCCTCAAATATGACTCTTGATACTGGTGAAGAGCCTACAGGGAATGTGGCCAGATTCTGCAAGCCCTTTACTGCACATGATGTCAAACTTCAGTCACAGCATTCTAATTAATTAATCTTAGATTTGGAAAGATAATTAATCAACCTTAAATTAAACCACTCACACAATGAGCAATATTGAGTGAGACAAAAAACAAAAATCAATAAAAAAAATGTTTGAGAGAGATATAAATGGAAATTGAAGGAAAATTGAAAAGACGGTGACTTTCGTATTAGCTAAGCTTAGAATAGCAAATTTTCAGGCAGACGTCATCATTCAAGGAGAACACCTCAAAAGAAGATACCTGCACAGTAGAACTCAGCATCATACAGATCCTTCTTAACAATTACTGGGAAGATGGAATTGAGGAGATGAACCATTGAACATGAAAAGGTTTGAAGCATGCCATATGATTTTTCTTTAACAAAGCATATGTGTTCATCAGAGCTTGCAATGAGATCTCTGCAAGCCACAAGAAGTTCAATACAGAGATAGAGGGCCCCAAAATTAAAATTCTTTGAAGGAGAAATTTTGTTATTATGAGACTGATCCACAGAAATCCCCACAATATCCAGCAAATGAGGGAAGAAACTTTCAAACACGTGATCACAGGAAGCAAGAGATGCATTCGCTGACTTATTAAGGATATGGCCAACTGCATTTAGTCTCTGCCTGCTATGCAAAGGGAAGTCGTTGTAACATGTATAAATATTTAGGATGCTGAAAATATCCTTTATATCTTCATCGTTGATAATTAATCTTAAAAATAATCCATTACTCTCCACGACCATCTTCTGCAGGAGTCTTAGAGCTTCTGTTGTAATTTCATTCTCTTCAAAGCTAGGACTACTTGATGATTCTAAATTAATGGACAAAGAAGGTTGTCCTATTGATGTAAATAAGATCTCCTTTACTGAAGACCAAATAGCTGCACTATGCTTTTCCATTCTATCTGCCCCATATTTTACGGTGCAATCACTTAGGTACTTCAAAGAATCAATCTGCAATTATTTAAGTTATTTTTCAACAGCTTGGGCAATCAAAAGAAGTGTCCCGCATAATAGGTAATTACTAAATCAAGTAAATAGAGAACATTAAACAGACCTTTGCTAGTGGCAATGAAGAAGAAAGTTTCTCAAGAAGCAGAGGAATTGCAAATGGCTCAAAGAGGGGGGTAGAAGAGAAGGCAATCTGCACAGTAATATTACAAGTGCAATCAATTTGTTTCATGTTTAAAAATAAAAGTCCAATTAAGCCAAATAATGTGCACTAAAAGATTATGAATGTGGTGTAAAATTCACCATGCAATGTAGAAAATAATTAATGATGGATTATGGATGAGGCTAATGTAATTGATACCAGTCCACAGCACCAATAAATATATAACTGACCTAAACTCTTTTTTAAAAGATCTGAAGCCTTGTGCAAAATGAGAAAAACATAAACACATTCAGCATCATCATGGCTGTAAGGAGAGATATAATCGCAACGCAATAGTCAATAGATGAACATCATAACTCTTAAGCAGGAAGCAACAAAACCAAGAATTAGGAGGTCAAAACTGTTCGTACAAATATCAAGATATTGGTATACTACTAGAGAAAAATGGAACAAGACTCTTCTTTTTTGTGCGGGGGATGCAGGAAAAATTTTGAATTTCCAAAATTATCCAGAAAGCAACTTGCCGCCCATCCCTTACAAAAAGAGAAGAAGGTTTTTGGGAAAAGTTTCTATATGCCTTCTTTTGAAAAATATGGATGGAAAGGAACAACCACATCTTCAAGGACATGACACAAGACTCAATCTACTGAGGTGTTTATAGATTCTGCAACTTGCTTAGCTTTACTTTTTGTCTGTAAGTTCTAACTTCTAACCAAATGAAAGACATAATGATCTGGCCAAAAGGAATAGAGCTTCAATGGTATTATGTACAACCTAGTAACCAAGAAATTACAAGTTCAAAACTCCACCCACAAGTATTGTTGAATTCAAAATGAAAGACATAATGATCTGGATAGCGAACACTATCTCAAAGAAAAGTTTGGTTAGATAGACATGTCTCTCAAGATGTGATCTAACCAACCCATACAGAAAAACCCTACGATGCTGTGAAAAACTTTTTGTTGGTAATTTCTAACCACACGAAGGCATAACAATCTGGATAGTGGGCATTCTCTCAAGAAGTCAGGTTAAATAGGCATGTCTATGAAGATGTAATCTACCCAACCCATACAAAGCCCACGAGGCTTTACTGTGGCTTTTCAACTACTTTTCATTCGTAAAACGTTTCAAAATTAGAGTTTCATTCATAAATATAAAAAACTAGAGAGATTCATCATCTTCTATGAGAATAGTCGAGATACTAGA
>JBBMEF010000001.1:13685931-13698244 GCA_037832685.1 Sicyos baderoa | reverse complement strand
CTGGATGCCGCAAGTCTTTGCTCTTTTTCCCATAATTTGATCACACTTTTAAGGCCTTTCAATTTCATCATGAGACCCGTGTCCGGGCCAACCAACAATCGGATTGTTACTCCACCAATTCTCCACAAGTGTTTTAAATGATGGCTTTGTGAGATAATTGTTCTCCAAACGAAAAGGACACGGCCCCAAACAATGTTACCAAAAAGAAGTTCTAAAGGATAGTGATCAGATGTAATGCGAGACAATTTCTTAAGTGAAGCACTTCCCAATTTTTGTAAGCAACCCTTAGATATCAGGAATCTGTCCAGTCGAGAAAGATATTGATTCTGGCCCATGCAAGACCATGTAAAACAACCATTCTGAATAGGAACATCAAATAAATTGTATGAAAAAATCTTCTCATTAAAAGTTCTCATACTTCTGGATATCACATGATCATGCGATTTTCCCAAGTCCAACGAGTAGCGTTGAAGTCACCTCCAATCATCCAGCACTCTCCACCACGCCCTGCCAATTCATCAAATTCCTGCCAGAAGGAATCACTAAAACCAGACCCAGATGGCCCATAAACCGAAGAAAGCCAGAATGAAAAATCGTCTGATAAGTGAATATGCACAGAAAGAGTAAAAATACCAGCTACCACCTCTGATATATTAAAATTTGGTTCACTCCACATAATAAGAATACCCCCACAATGGTTCACAGCATCCAATGCGGCCCAGCCAATGAAAGATGAGCTCCAAATAGATTTAATCAATGCGACATCTATACTCGGTAACTTTGTTTCCTGAAGAAGCACAATTCCAGGATTATACTGCTGCAGAGTCTTTTTAACTAGTGCTCGCTTTGTCCATGAGCACAAACCGCGGACATTCCAACTGATAAGCTTCATGACTCCACCAATCCCCCTCCGATGAAGACAATGTTGCCTTTTTATCATAGTTGATTGAGGATTTTAATTTCAACAATTCACGCTGCAGTCGAGGCTTTTTCGATGGCTGGGTGTGTTGGTTGGATGGTTTTTTTGGCTGTGGGGTTGGTAACGGCTGTTGGGGAAGAGCAACAATGCCAAGTCCGAACTCTTGTAAGAAATTGGCAATATCGCGGAAGGATGGGTTAAATGGTTTTGTGGGCGAAGCAGGGGGTGGCAAGACTCCAGGTAAAGGCAAGGGATTAGGGTCATCTGAAATTTGTTGGCCCACAGGCGAGTGAAGATCAGATGGAAGGGGAGGTAATGTGGCCAAAGGGAGTTGGTAGATGATATCTGGTTCGTCACCAAATATGGCGGGGTCCAATGGTTGAGAATCAAAAGTGTGACGAGGGGAGTGGGCTGGAGAGATAGGTGTCTGATTCATTAGATAAGAAAGGCAGGGTATTGGATGTTGATGCCGTGGTGTGTGCTGCCACCAATTGAAGATTAGATGGACAATGTGAAAAAGTAATGGTAGACAGCGATGGTTGTGAAACCGACGGAGAGTGCTTAGTAGTGATCTCAGCTGATCGATTGGGAGGAGTAAGAGGCGAGGATTCTTTGCTAGGCGAGTTGGTTGATATGGTTGAGGGGGAAGTCGAAGATGGAACAGAGGGCGAAGAGGCCAACGGTAAAGTCGAAGGGGGTAAATTAATTTGAATTGGCAAGTTTTGAATAGGTAGAGAAGGATTAGGGCGCGGAAAAAACACCTCAGGAACTTAGTATCAACTTCTCTGCAAGGCTACACCGCAATGTCAGTATCTAGATAGTTAATAGGTTGTTCTCAAAAGGTCGTCTGCTTGAAGATACTCATTTCCTTATATCCTCTGTGCCTTTCTTCTTTGTTTATGTTGCTTATATCTCTTACAGGCCATTCTGTTTTCTTTCTATATCCGTGAATGTCGGGTCAGCTTACGTGCACCTTGACTATTCTCACGAGACATACAAGCTAGCCCTACAACATTTGGATGTTAAGGAAATTGGTAGGAAATTATTTACCAGATAGGTTGCTACCATGGGTTGAACTTGTAATCCTTTGGATTCGCAAGGCCCTCAATCTGGTTTTTGAGGTTGCTAGTTGAATGCTTGCAACCATTTAATCTCTGACAACGGTTTTGCATCATTTTATATGTGCTGGAACTTATGTAATTTTATCGTTGCTATGATTTGTACCAATTGGAGGATGTTCGGATTCAGTGTGCCTTACATTTCTTTCCTCGGTTAAGCTGTTTCTTATTCAAAACAATATTGTTATTGCATCAGGTATGATGATTCATTTGTTGTGGCTGCGTTTGATAGCGCTCCCACGGCTGATTCGGAGACTTTCAACAAGTTAAACCAATCCATCCGCGAGGCTCATGAGTCACAGGTCAGTTCTTTAGGTTACTTGATTTGATACTATTAACATATCGTGTAAGTTTTGTAAGGCTGTTTACTAAAGTTTGTTTCATTAAATCAGATATTAATGTTGCTTTAAATTATCTAACGTAATACTCTTACTACTTAATTGTCCTACTCGGTGGATGTACATGTGTAATTTCATTTTCATTTTATAAACACGCATGTATAATCAATAAATTTGAGCTAGTTCAGTTCAACTCAAATATGAATTGGAGAACTATTACAATCTAATTTACATCACTTCATGAGTCAATTTATTTTTCCCAAATAAATTTAATTAAGTTTCTTACTCAACTTAATTGGTTTCAACAAGATTGATTGAATTTGAATCTTCAACATTTTTTAAACTCTTTTGACCCCTTTACCCCCTTGAGTTAGTTTACCTTAGTAGAGTAGAGTTATTTAGGTTAGAGATGTCTATATAAGCACGAGCATAGTCTTGTAAAGGATAGGAAATGTATTAAGGGTTAGGCCTTGAGGTGGGAGATTGGGGAGTTCTCTAAGCATCCCTATTGAATAAATACCAAGATAGGTTCCTATCATAATCTTTAGTACATTACAATTTACATACCAATGATAAGTTTGCTTTTCAGATAAGATTTATCAGCCATCTTCATCGGTTGACAAAACTCATCTATATGGTAGCAACCTACTTTTTTAACCTGCTTGTTTGTTGGTCCTTACCAGGCAATAATGAAAAGCTATATGGCAACAGGCTCTGATCCTGCAAAACCTGAGAAGTTTTTAGCATACATGGTTCCTTCTCCAGATGAGGTTAGTCAATGCATTATACATGGTTTTTTTTTTGTATTCACGAGTGTCTTGACCCGCATGTTCGACTAATCTCCCTATTATATTGTATATTTATAATTTGCGATTGGAACTACAGATTTTTGTTTTTCTTGTCTTGTTGATTTCGAAACCAAATGGAGATGTAGTATGGTGAAGCTTCGATTACCGGTCATTAAAAAAAATGGCAATATTGTTTCTTTTCAAATATTTTCCATCTGATTCTGGACTACGCTGGCAAACACAGTAAACAAATATCATTCCTATGCAAAGCAAGTTCATGTTATCCTCTTTGTTTTTGATTCAGCTGTCAAAGGATATCTATGATGAACAAGAAGATGTTTCATATTCCTGGGTTCGTGAGTATCATTGGGATGTAAGTGCAGGGATTTTAAATTAGTGTGTGCAACATTAAGTTGAATTTTTTCACTACACGGTGGGTAAGGTTTCTGATGACAACACTTATTACAGGTACGAGGTGATAATGTCGATGATCCCACCACGTATCTCGTTTCATTTGACGATGCAGAAGCTCGTTATTTGGTATATTCATATGTCTTCAATCTCTTTATACTTCATTAACCATACTTTTTCTTGTTTATATTTTTCACTCAAATCTCTTGAATTTCAATTCTAGCCACTTCCTACAAAGCTTGTTCTGAGAAAAAAGAGAGCCAAAGAAGGGAGATCAGCCGGTGATGAGGTTGAACATTTTCCTGCACCTGCAAGAGTGACAGTAAGGAGAAGATCAACTGTAGCTACTTTGGAAGGGAAGGATCCCGAGGTATAGTTTACGAGCTTTAATTAGTGATTTTTTGTTGGTATGCTCTTTTAGAGATCTCAGGTTCGAAACCCACGTGCCTAGATATATAGTTGGATGAAGTTTTGATTTTTTTTTTTTTTTTTTTTGATATCCATGACTATCCGGGTCAGCTTTCGCGCACCTTGACTAATGTCGCGGGACACACCGTCTAACCCTACAACATTTGAATTCCAAGGAAATCCGTAAGAAATTAATTCCTAAGTAGGTGACCACCATGGATTGACTGATTCCTCGTTATCAAAAGAAAAATAGTGAACTTACAGTTGGAAATTCTAACTCGAGTAGAACTTACCTACTCATTCCATGCTTAAGAATTATGTGGTATCAAGTGAGTCGCACAATTTTGCTTTTTATAAACAAAATATAATTATGCCGCATATGCCTTAAACATACATATCGATTCATCCATGAGTACTCTTAAGTTTTTCTCTTCTAACTCGGTGGTGCTTTCAGGTTTACGCGAAAAGAGGAGGATCGGATAATGAAGATGGGCTCGAAAGACCACATAAACGTGATAGACAACAATACACGATGGATCAATATAGTGAAGCTGAAGATGAGATGTCTGATTGATTTAATTCTCCCAAATTTTTGGTACTGTGTTGAGTGAGAGAGTGTACGTTACATGTCTCTATTGCTACATAACCGAAGTATTTTTGTATGCATTTTTTTTTTAATTTCTTAATTTAATCTGTATAGTTTCTCCTCGACGCGGTGGCAGGGACAACGAAACGAAATCTGATGGAAGCCATAACGTTAGATATTCCTAATTATTTTTGTATTTTATAGAAAAATTTATGCAACAATCTTCATATGATTCTTTTACGTGTGCATGCATGTTGGATAGTCTTTGGATGAATAACAATGACACTATTTCCACAAGTTTTGAGCAAATATTATATCCTCTGATGATGCTTGAAAATGCACAGGTATTTTTTGCTCAGTGAGCCTGACATGGTCCGAGTTGGATCGAATTAGATTATAATTTTTTTTTTGAATTTCTTTAAACTTTGGGATTGTCTATCTGCTGACTTATACAAGTCTATATATTGGAATTACCTAATTCATATATTTTTTTTTTATTAAATTTTTTAGATTATATAGCACCAATTCGACTGATGAGATGGTAGTCTGAGTTGCTCGAATTATAAATTTTATTTTTTTCCATTCTCGGTCATTTTGACCCTATTTTATTTTTATTCTTAATCTCTTTTATTAATAATAAATGGTTGATGTCAATGAAATCCAATTAGAGCGCCATTAATGAATTTGGACCCGAAATGAATCTTTTACACCAAGAATGTAATCTGTTATAAACTCTTTTCGTACAATTATTAAATAAATATATATAATTTACGGATGTATCTTTTTAGAAATAAATTTCTTAAAAATTTCTGTAGAATCCAATAATTATGACATAAGTCGAAATGCAAGCAAGTTGACCCGAACAGTTACAAATATCACCACCATGCACATTTTCAAGCACTGTCTTCTTTCTTGTAATTTTTAAGCTGAAAGGAAAGAAAGAAAAAAACTTGCAAAGTGAGAAAAGAGAGAAGCTGGTTTCTGTACTAACACAAAATGGTTATATCTTGTATGTCTTATAGCACAAATAGCTGGTAGATTACATTGGATGGCGAAAACAGCTAAGAAGTTAAAATGTAAATCTAAAAACAGGACAAGACACTCGCCAATCGCCATAATTGCAGAAACCAGTGAGGTCGGGATGATGAAGATGACGATGAAGACGTATAAGATGGGGAAGCTAGCACTCAATTCAGCAGACCAGTTATGTTACTGAGCGCAACAGGTATGATCATCAGTACAGATAGGACCTTTTTTTTATAACTGTGAGGAGCTTTGCTCCATTACATACCTGAGGGCACCCGCACCTGTCCCAAGGCCCGGCCGTGGGTATGTAGCGGTGGTGCATTTTGCATGTATAAAAAAATGTGGGCGGTGAAACAAAAATGAAAAAGAATGACAAGCCAAAGCCAGCAATTCAAACAACACTTACCTCAAATGGATGAATTTCTTACTTTCTTTTCATGTCTTCTTTTGGTCAAAATGGAATCACAAAGGTGGATGGATTATCATATAGAGTTCTTACTAAACTTTTTCTCTCATGCTGTTGAGGCCATACTCAACCTGGTAAAAAAAAGATGAAACACCAAAAAACCAGGAAGAGCAGTATAAAAACAAAACAAAACATAAGCCGAGCTCAGAAACAGCTATTGAGTCTTTCTTTAAAAGATAACATGCCTTATCACCGGGTTCGGATTGTTTCTGCCATAACTCGACCGCCAGGATTTAATGTCATCTCAACCACAGCATTTGGCTTCAAATGTCAAACCAGAATAAAATGAAAACATGTAAGGTGATAGAAAAGGAACATTAATCAAATCAAATATCATAAAAGGAATGAAAACCCAACCCACACCTCTGGTTCCATATGATGCCTGATATCACCATTTACACAGCTATTCTCCAACTGAAGTTTAGAATCTGCCTCGCAAAAATCGACAACCGATGTTCCTGGACTGTTACTTTCACTAGCACTTCCTTCTATGCTTCCAGCATTGCCTTCACTACTATCTGTGGCTGATGCGAACCCGGCATTCTCGCAGGAACAACTTTCACTAGCTAAGGTCGCACTAGAATTAGATGCACATCTATGATCATTTTCGGTACAAGGAATTTTGTCGGGCTCAAGTATCTCTTCAGTAGAAGATTGATCACTCTCTACACTAAGAGTCGACTCTTCCTTTTCTCGAGTGATACTCTGACCCATACTATTCTTCTCATCAATAGATTTAGCTTCAACATCAGCTTCCGGACACTCAAAAGAAGCACCATTTGAAAAATGGCTGATGTTGGATGAAAGTGAATCTTGCCTTCTAGGACTAATAGACCTCCGTTTTTCGGGCAACTCATGCTCTACTTCATTTCGATTGAGATCATTTTTTCTCTTAAGGCATCTTTCTCCATTGCCACTCCTACAATTTTGAACATCTTCGCGATTTGGTCCATCAGAACGTTGCAAAGCTGACAACCTTGAAGTTCGAGTTCGTCCATGACCTTCTGGAAACACAAAAGCGGGGATCTGCCTTCGACGAACTAGAGAAACAAAGATTTCCATTCCTGGTTTCCAAAACATGTACATATTCACATTATGCTTGAATTCGTCAACTGTTGAGCGTATATCAAACTGCTGGCCTTCTTGAATCAATTCTCCCTGCTTCCTCTGCAGACCCATGAAAAATGCACAATGGACAAATGGCTTGAATGTGTCAACATATTCATGTGGATAAGGATGGCACTGTAGCTTTCCATTAGTGCTCCTCTCAATCTGCAGACAAATCACCAAAACCATGGGCAAAAGGAAGATATTTCTATCACATAAAATGTTGATTTCATTTTTTTTTAATAGGATGAAAAGTTGCCAAAGGTTAGTAGAGATACAAAAAGGCTTTCCAATGAAATAATAGAAGTATGATTCAAGAGTTAGAAAGTTATAAAATGTTAATTTGATTCAAGAATAGAAATGCTTACAAGTTGAGAAACCATATTATTACCACCATCATTCTTTTTTCTTTTTCTTTTTTGATAGAAAACAACAACAAATTCATTGATGAGTGAAAAATGTTATAAAGACCTATCAAAACAAGTTCAAGAAGGGTAACAGAATACCTTCAATGTCAACTGCCTAAGCCGAGATTCTACCCATCCTTTCCAAGAGCGTAAGTCATCAACATCAGCTGCAATTATATCGACTTGCAAATAGTTTTTGTAGCTTTCAAAAAACAAATATGGCTCAAAAAGAGAACTCCACCGCGCTTTTTTCAGCTCAATTTTCTAATGAAGTGAAATTTTCATAAATGATTAGAGATAAAAAAAAAATGCTTAGCTTATTAACGTTTATTTTAAGAAAAAAAAACATTTATGCACACATGATACCTCACAAACTTCGTTACCGAACTGGAACTGTTCCATCATAATTCGGAGTGTACTAGTAGAAACATTGTAACTAGAATTCATGCATGGATATGCAGGTGTTATAATAGGCATATGATGAGTTCTATCACGAGGATTTTTACGAGGATCCCATTCAGAACACCCAAGATCATCCTCCTCAATTGCACACAACATCACAGGGTTCGGCCAACGCCACTGGGTATAGACTCTGAAAAATCGAGACAACAGCATACTCGGTACTGCATTGGGATAAAGCTGACAAACTCGTGCTACAAGAATTGCCCAGTTTACACCACCAAGAAACCCAGTAACCTGTTCATACATGTGAGTAGAGGATTACAGCAGGAAACAAATGTATCAACTAATCAACCAAACCATACACGGCGTAAAAACGAAAACTCACATTTGAATAAACACCACGCCTTTTTGCCCAAAACTTCAAGCATCGAAGTGTTGTTCGAAAATTCTACATATAGGAAAAACAAATGGAGGTTACAGTTCCCAGACATGAATGTTTAAGTGCAAGAATTTCACAAATATAAGGCTGTAAAATAGAAACCCACTCACCTTAATATTTGGAACAAGTTTTAGAATTTGATCAGCAACCCGGCAACCATTAAGACTTCGAACAGTTTGCTCATCAACATTATACAGCACAGACACATCAGAGATATCCAAATCCTAAACATCAGCAACAGAAAAACACACAATCTTCACAGCCATACCACATGGAAGCTCACATGAACATGATGCTTAAAACAAACAATCCATTATGGTCAAAAGCACTACAATCAGGCAATGTTCTGCAACAAGATAATGAACTAGAAACAACTATCACTTACTTCAGGCACAACCATACAAGATATACTAGCATAGAGTAGGTCAATGGATATTCCATCAAACTTGAATTTCATCACTGGAACATGAGCATCAGGAACTGGCTGCAACTCAGTCACTTCTTCCATTTCTTCCAAAATATTATGTAATCCATAAAAGAAATCTTCCTGGAAAAATTCAAAACAAATACAGCAATAGATTATATCTTACATGATAAACCATCTCAAGTAAGAAAACAAAATTACTCAAAACTAATTCTCACCTCTCTGTTTACATAGGATGGCCCAACACATAACGTGTCTATGTCAGCTCCAGGCCCGTGCACCTTCAACAACACAAATGCAAAAAAAAACCCATAATGTGTGCAACACATGAGAACAAAAAAAAAGCAAGAAAATAAAAACATTTCACATTTTTCATACTATGGAGGTATTACACAAGGCTTTGGACTGAGGACCAATTTCCCAAAAACAATGGCAGCTGCCATACAATAGTTTCATTTTTTTTTTTATAGGAAACACATTTTCATTGATAAGATGAAAATTACATAGAAGAGGAGGAGATAGAGGGAGAGAGGGGGCACAATCATAGGGCCATATCAGGGGGAGGCCAATCGAAGGGCCAGTACAATAACAATCGAACATAAAATAATTTCATAGAAGAGGTAATTTATATGAGCAACAATTTAGTTGAAGGAAAGCCAAATTCTATAATATTCTGAAATCAGTGGGCAAGAGTTTCTAGGAAGAATAAGATTATTTGGGTTGACCTCTATTCGACTTGTGCTGAACAGTGAACACTTTGGCTTGATAATAGTTCCAAACCTGTTGGATCGAACTCTAAGAATGGTGGTGAGGTGAATGACCTAGTTTTTTTCATTCCTAGCTTCTGCCTTGTGACATGTTGCTATAATTTTGTTTGCCTTGAAAGGGGATGATGGACTTATCCTACTCCCATCTCTTAGGGAGTTACTAATGAATAGTCTCTTAGCCCCCCTCCCCCCCCTTCCTAAAAATGCATTCATAGCAATAGGCTATAAATAACCAAACATCTATAAGTGTAATGTCAAAACTCAAAAGGCACCAAACTGTTTATAGATCGCGGAGAAGAAATAACTATGCTTACCCCAAGACGATAAGAACCAAAAGTAAAGATCACAGCATTTGCATCCTCCACCATTTGATTTGTATACCCTTTTATGAGTGTAAGTCGTTTTACCCAGTCTTTCACAATCTATTGAAGAATAAAAAGAGATGTTAAACAGAAAATTGCATGAGTTAGAAAGATGGAATACATAGTTAAAAGCGCAAACTAATAAAATAACAGCCAATGCAGCAATTTGCAGCTTTCACTTTTTTTTTTTTCATTTGTGAAAGTTCGGACTCCGGACCACCTTAAGCGCACCTCGACTATTATCATGGGACATAACATCTGACTCTACGACATTTGGATATCAAGGGATCTCGTAAGAAATTAATTCCTACATAGATGGTCAGACCACCATAAGATTGAACTCATCACCTCTTAGTTCCAAAAGACCCTCTTGACCACTAGGCTACTCTATGTTGTAACACAAACTAATCTATTATTCATCTTATATCATCATCTATATGTAACATGGCACAAAACGTATTCGACATTGTAGAAATCTGCATTTTTTCTTAATATCAGTGGGTGTCCAGGCTAATTTAAGTGCAGTCCGACTATTCTCGTGGGACATACAACCTTACCCAACAACATTTGGATGTCAAGGAAACTTATAGGAAAATAATTCCTATGGTAGGTGGTCAGGCCATCATAGATTGAACTCATCAACTCTTAATTCTCCAAGACCCTCTTGACCAACTAGGTCACTTCATAATGGTTAACACAAACTAATCTATCATTCCTCGTAATCATCTTTTGTATGTAACATGGCGCAAAACATATCCTACATTGTAGACATAAGCATCAAACTTCTATCTCTAATCATGGGTGTGCAATAATTCGTATTCCTGTAGGCCTCTGGCTAAATTCTATCCCTAATTGCAACTCTAGCATCATCATCATAGATAACAAGAAAAAGAAACTAAAAGCTTTGTTCGACAAAAGAAGTAATCACCTGTCCTATTCGGCAAAGAACATCCTCCCTCTTGGCAGATTCCTCTTTGCTTTCGTACAATCCCGAATCAACCAGAAACTACAACAAGAAAACCCCCCCAAAAAAACAAAATCAACAAAATTTCAAATCAAGAACAGCAAAAACAACCCCACAATTTATCAATCAAAACCTTTTCGAGCTCCTTGCTTCTTTGCACATCAATGTAGCTCGGCCCCGTCAACGATATCGGCTGCGTCACACCATAACACTTCCGCGCCGCTTGATTAGCAATCACCGGTGAACTACTCAACCCCTCCGCGCTCCCCATCCTCGTCAAAACCCTAAAATTGAAGAACAATAGCCTAAAATTCTCGAAACCGAGTTGAAATCCAAATCCAGAAAAGATCAGATCAGACCCAGTTGAAATAACAGCGATTGAGATCAAACAAAATGAAATCAACAAAAATAAAAGTAATCGATTGAAGCTCTAATGATTATTTTTCGAAGTTGAAAGTTCCTATGAATTCAGATCGCGAATGGAAACTCAAATTGAATTTGAGAAATAAAAAACGTAATTGGAATCTGAGGAATACGAACAGAACTTTCCGGTGGAGGAGCGGAGAAGAGAGAGCTGAGGCCGGCCGGTGTGGTTCCGATCAGCGCCGGAAACTTTTTTTATTATTATTTTTTATTTTCCTTTTCGTTCTACTAATCAATATCCGAAGAAACAAAGGAAAATCTTTTTTTTTTTTTTTTTTAATTAAGGAAAACAATAAGCTTATCTTTTTTATATATTGCAAAATAATAATAAAATCTTATCTTTTAAAAAAAATTAGGTTAAAATACCATTTTAGTCTCTCAAGTATTACCTTTATTCCATTTTGGTCCCTCAACTATCAAAAGTTTAATTTTGGTCCTCCAACTTTAGAAAAAGCTTAAAGATAGTCCTTGAGTTAGAAAAAAAGTTACCATGGTTAATTTTTTGATGAGGTGACAAGAAAAAAACAATAAAAAATTCAAGACGGAGCAAACTTTCATCTTCATCATTTTTGTTTACCCTCTTCTTTGTATCACAAAGACATCACCATAAACTCTAGCTAATCTCCCGAATTTAGCAGCTTTTGTGAAAATTGGCCAAATAGATCAATCTTAATCTCACTCAATTCCATCACCAAATTTTTTAATCTAAATGATGGTTCCAATAAAAACCCCAATTTTTTTTTCTCTCTCAATGGGCTTTGCTCTTCATGTTTTGGCAGCTCTTGTGAGAATTGCAAGGGTTGCTGCTTACTGATTTTAATTGAAATAATTGAGAAATTCCTATATGGAATGCCAATTTGAGAAATTCCTATATGGAATGCCAAGGGTTGTTGCTTACTGATTTCCAATCCCACCATTTTAGATAAGAATTCAATCCCTTGTTTCAATTTCATTGGCA
>JBBMEF010000001.1:13655974-13680705 GCA_037832685.1 Sicyos baderoa | reverse complement strand
AAAATATCATAAAACACATTTTAGATGATTATAATAAAGTGTCATAAAACGCGCATTTATTAAATGATTAAAAAAAAATGTCATAAAACGCGTGTTTACTAGATGATTATAATAAAGTGTCATAAAACACGTGTTTTTCATTTATGGCACTTTATTATCTCTCTCTCTTAAATTTTCATTTTTGAAAAGTGTCATCTAATGCCAGTTTTGTAGTAGTGTACATTTCTTTCACCTCATATGTGGCAATTTTTTTATTCTAGACGTCTTTTATCGGAGTGTATTGAATGGACAGTAAAATCGACAATGAAACCAATAATCAGCTCAAATGAATCTGAACAATTTACAGAAAAACTTCATTGAAAAAAAAAATTAAAAAATAAAGAAACATTCCTAATAAAATTTAATTTCGAATGATTTGATTTTCCACAATTAATGCTCCTTAAATGTGCATTTTATGGTTTGGAATGGAGGATATTTTCCATTTTTAAAATTATCCTTCCAAAATTAAAAACCACCCAATTTTGGGGTACGGTTGTAATTCGTTATTTTCAGATTTTATAATGTATTAAAAAAAATCTAGTTTTGCAAATATTTTTGTAGATACATATATTTGCAAATACTTTTCAAATATGGTTTATTTTTGAAAAAAACTCTAAATAATATTAATAATTTGAATATTAGAATAATACAATATGAAAAATAAATATTTAAAAGTAAAACAAAGTTACAAACCATTATAACCGATATTCATACAAGGAAAAAAAAAACCCTTTAAATATTATTTTGTTTATTTGTTAAGTTGAACGTTGCATTCCACCATGAATGACTCTGATCTGCTCCATTCAAAATTCAAAATTACAAATCTGATAAGAATCCGGCTGTGTGTATTACACCACTGATTTCCAGCACTATTATTTTTATTTTTTTTCCCATTCCAAAATTAGGCTACAAAACTCTGACCCGAATCAGAAAATTAAAAAAAGAAAAACAGTTTGAGATAATAATAATAAAAACCCAAATAAATACTGAATTTAAAATCCCCAAAAACCTGGCAATAATATGCCCTCTTCTTGTAAAGCTGCGTCTTCAGTTGAATCAGTACATTTTCGATTGCAATTTATTAGACTCGTTTTTAGAAAGATCCTTTTTTTCCTTTATTAAAACAGAGCAATTTTCATTGATTGAGAAAACTCTGTTTCTGATATTTTGGGTCAAAAAAAGAAGCAAAAATCTGTGCTTTCTGGACAGACAATGGGAACCTACGAATCGTAGCTCTGTTTCTTTAAAAAGAAACCTATTTCTAATTGCCATCTCCATTTTGGCAGCCATTGTTGCTCTTTTTCAAGCTTTTTTTTTTTTGGGTTTTTTGGGTTTTTATGTCAGATTGAAGAGGAAAAATATTTGAACTTTTGGGTTCAAATTTGAGTGAAGAGAATCACGGGTTTGTCAGTTTGTGGCTTTTCCTTTTGAACTACACGTTGCTCCAGAAGGCTAGAGAGAGAAAGATAGATGAAAAAATAGGGCTTTTTTAGAGAGAGAAACTCAAGGGGTTGTGTTTTTTTAGGGTTTTAAGATTTTCCCATTGGGGGGTTTCCCCATTTTTATTGAATTTCAGAATGTAGGTTTGGTGTTCTTATTGGCTTCTCTCTTAATTTAAAAGTTGAAACTTTTAGATTAAAAATACCATTTTGTTCAACTTTTGGATTTGGTTTCTCTCTCTAATATGGAATCATCAACATGTATTTTGTTTCCAAAAAAATGAGTTTTAGATCTAATTAAGAATTGGAGAATTTAAAAAAACTATCTTAAAAAGATGTTATGTATGCGCTCCTTATTTGGTTGATTATGAGATAAAATTTATACTATTTTATATAATATGAGTTAAGGATATTTTTGATCTTCTAATAAAATAAAATTTGTATTCGATTAAAAAATGATAAATTTACAAAAAAATCACATTTATTAAATTATACAAAATACCTAGATTTGTCATTCTTACCATTAGTTTTAATGTGAAACCTACACTACATTTCTATTATTTAATAATAAAAAAATCTAACAAAAAGAACTTTACATTAAAAAACAAACTACACTACATGTCTATTATTATTTTTATCTATATTTTGAACTGCTAAATTTCTAAAAAATTTAGTTAAAATAACAATAAATTATATTTTAGAGAAAAATTAACAAGAAACTCAACAAAAAAGAAAAAAAAATCAACTTTAATTCTATCTGAAGTACATTTTATTCTTTAGTTTAACAATGTTTGTTTTTGGAGCGGGGAGTTTAGTATTTGTAACATTTTGAATATTAAATCATACATTAAACTATTTTTCCTATTTTACATTGGTATACATATTTTAACCAAATGAAAAGCTTTTTTAACCAAAATTTTTATGAAGGTAAAGTTATTTCAAAAGCTCATTCCTTTTTCTTATTTTCTTTATTTTCCCTCCAAGCTTGTGAGGTTTTGTATGACGTATGTTTGTCTTATAATGCAGTATTTTCACGAGATGCTGTCAGAAAAATAATTAAAAAAAAAAATCCCATCTTTAATTTCTTTTCCTCTGTTTTTTCATATAGATGCTTTGTGTTTGCCAATCCCTTACTAATTCCTCATCACTTCTCTGCTTGCAACATGTTCAATTACTAACAGATCATATTTCCCCTCTCCCTGTCTCTCTCCTTACATTACATCTGTTTTTATTTATTTATTTATTTTTCAAAAATCAAAATCAAAATCAAAATCAAAATCCCATCTTGGAAATAACTAATTTGTTGGGAGCATTTTATTCTTTGGAAAATGGGTTCCCCAAATTCTAAAAATAGACAACAACATTGAACTTCTCCACTCATTCCTTCTCCATAAAAACCCCTTCTTCCCCTTTCTCTCTCTAGGATCCTCATTTTTCTGTTGATTTGTTGTTACTTTTCTCTCTCTCTAAAACAATGGGCAAAGCTACCAGGTGGCTGAAGGGTCTGTTGGGGATCAAGAGAGACAAGGACCCATCTGGGATTTCTAATTCCAATCCGCCGCCGGTCTCCGGCGACAAAAAGGATAAGAAACGGTGGAGTTTTGCTAAATCTGCCAGAGATTCCGGCCATGCGCCGCCGGCTGCGGCGGCGGACTCTGCCTGGTTCAGATCCTACATTTCTGATTCTGAGAAAGAGCAGAACAAGCATGCTATTGCTGTGGCTGCCGCCACCGCCGCCGCCGCTGACGCTGCAGTTGCGGCGGCGCAGGCGGCGGTCGCCGTCGTCCGGCTTACGAGTCAGGGCAGAGGGTCTGTGTATGTTACTGGAAGAGATAGATGGGCTGCTGTGAAGATTCAAGCTGTTTTCAGGGGCTATTTGGTAATTTATTAAAGCTTCATTTTTTTTTATTCATCTAGTTTTTGAAACCAGAGATTTAAACCTATAATCTTATTGTGTTATATGTCAATTAAGCTGGGCTCATTTTTTTTTTTTTTTTTTTAATTTTAAAAATGAGAGTTTAGAACCTTTAATCTTATTATCCTATGATGTTTCAGAGCATTATTAGAACTCTGTTTTTGTTGGCCTTCATTTTTTTTGGTTATAATAAAAATTGAAGTACTAATCACAAATTTGGTGATTATATGTCAATTTAGCTAGGCTCATTTTGGGTTTTATTTTTTTTTTAAAAAAAGAAGAATGAACTCACTTTGTTACTTTTTACTGTTCATCAACAAATACTGAGTTTTTTTTTACAGGAATAATTGTACTTTTTGTTTTGCAAATATATTTGGGGTTCATGAAAATTACAAAACAGGGTACTTTTTTTTCCTTTATTTTTTCTCCTTGAAAGCTGGGAAAAAGAGCTCATGATCTAAAATGAAACAGTACAAAAAGCTATTTCAATCTCCTCTGTCAATGAAACAGTACATTCATTTTTGCTGACTAAATCCAAAAACTTTTTCTGACCCTTTTGCCTTGCTTATGAACTTTTGGGGATTTTCATTTTGTTCCATTTGTAAAGCTTTCAAATTTCAAATTTCTGAATCAAGATGTGATGTTTGTTTGTTTGTGGGGGCAGGCTAGAAAGGCCCTGAGAGC
Source organism: Sicyos baderoa (assembly GCA_037832685.1). Taxonomy (NCBI): domain Eukaryota; kingdom Viridiplantae; phylum Streptophyta; class Magnoliopsida; order Cucurbitales; family Cucurbitaceae; genus Sicyos; species Sicyos baderoa. Next base: position 13,676,628 of record JBBMEF010000001.1, on the reverse strand, counting down.
TCTGAAAGGGCTTGTGAAATTACAGGCTGTGGTTAGAGGATTTCTTGTGAGAAAAAGAGCTGCTGCCACTCTTCACAGTATGCAAGCCCTTTTTCGAGCCCAAACTGCCGCTCGGACTCAAAGAGCTCGTCGATCTTTCAATAAAGAGAACCGGTTTATCCCCGAGATTCGGCTTCGAAAATCTTTGGTAAGATTCGAAACCGATACCCCGTTTGATACTGATTTTGTTCCGAGGATTATTGTAACTTTGTGTCCCATTTCTATTGTATTTTCAGGAACGGTTTGATGAAACAAGAAGTGAATTCCATAGTAAGAGGTTGTCTGTAGCATCATCCTATGAAACCTGCATCAACTCATTGGATGAGAGCCCCAAAATTGTTGAAATCGACACCTACCGAACCCGGTCGAGGTCTCGTAGGTACATCTCTGCATTGTCGTCCGAATGCGGAAGAGATGACGTACCTCTCCAAGCAATCACGTCGCCATTGCCATGTCCGAGTCGACCTCGCGTGTCTATGCCTGATTGCCACAACGAGCTTCGAGACTTCGAATGGTGCTTGATGGGCGAAGACTGCAAGTTCCCTACGGCTCACAGCACGCCCCGGATATCAAATTCATTCGCCTCCGCGAACGTGCCGGTCACCCCGTCGAAGAGCGTCTGTGGTGAAAGCTACTATAGGCCGTACATGAACTGCCCGAACTACATGTCGAGCACGCAATCGTTCAAGGCGAAACTGAGGTCTCAAAGCGCCCCAAAGCAAAGGCCTGAGCCAGGATCCAAGAAGAAGCTGTCATTGAATGAAATGATGGCAGCAAGAAACAGTTTAAGCAGTGTGAGAATGCAGAGGCCAAGCCACCAAATGCTTCAAGAAGATGATGAAGAAGATGATGATGATGAAACTTCATATGGTTTTGAGTGATCTGTTCTTGTTAGTTTGTTTGCTAAGAATGGGATAGAAAAAGTTTAGATCTCTCTCAAATCAAAGCTTTTTTTTTTTTTTTTTTCTGCTTCCAAAATTTTACTGTTAAGTTTGAATGAATGAATGAATACCCAACAAAGAAAGCTTGTAAAGGTGCCATTGCTTAATTTCTTTTCTTTTTTCTTTGAACCCTCAAGTTTATTTCAAGATTTGTATAAAATGCAAAAAAATTGCACTTTTTGGGAGATTGTTTTGCTTCAAATGAACTCCACTTTTAAGGATTAAAGAGACAGGATTTTGGCATGTCTTCTGGTTACCAACCTCTCCCAAATGGCTTAAAAAATACTTAATTGATCCTAATAATTTAAACCAAACATTTTAAGTTAAATTTGAATCTCTCATAATCTTGTTGTTTAATTATATCTCAAATAATTATAAATTATATCTCAACTAATTATAAATTATATCTCAACTAATTGTTTTTTTATATATAAATATCGAAGAAATATAAGTTAATGAAATATTAACAGATACAAATTATTCCAACTGTTTTTTGTTTTTATAATTAAAAACTAAAAATATGTTTGATAATTATTTTTGTTTTTTAAATCAAAATTTATTATTTTTAATATTTAATAAATTAAAATAAAATTATTTAAAAATACTATTGATCTAATAAACTTTAAATTTGCAGGTTTAAACTTTATTTGTAGTGTGTTTTATAATTTTTTAACATTTTTTTTGAAAATAAAAATTTATTTTTAAAAGCAACATTTTTTAGTTGTTAGAATTATTTTAATTTGAAAATTAACCATTAACAGCTAATTCTATCTCTATATTATATTTACACTAAAACATTTCATTTATAACATATTATTTTTTATCACTAACTAGTGATAGAAATTCAATTTAAAGTTCTATCAATGATAGAAAATTCAAGCAGAATAAATCAAGCTATCATCTAGAACTTAATTATGAATTTTTTTTAAAAAAGTGCTATGATTTTTTTTTTGACATTCATGTAACAAAACTTATGAAATGATGGCCTAAAGATCTTACATTTTAATTGAAAGTATGCATTTGCTATGTTGGAGTTGACAAATCAAAGCATTTCCCCTTTCCTTTGAGTGGTGAATCTTCCAAACCTCATGTGAGTTCAAAAATTCAAATATGATTCCAGTAAGTGAAATACCAAAAACACCCTCGAGTATACAAAGAACTCGGAATCAAAAGGATGTGAAAGATTCTTAAAACAAACGGCTACAACAATATTAAATAAGTAATTTCCCCGAATTTCTGGTATGTCTCTTATGATTCAGACATTAAAGACTCAATTTTAAAAAAAAGCACATATAAAAAAATGTGAGCAATTTGGGTGCACCTCGGGTAGCACGCCCATCGTGATATTACCCATATAGTACATTTGGTGTCACACATTTCATCTTTTTTTTTTTATTATTATTATTATTATAAAAAGAAATTAAAAGAAAAAAGAAGATGTGTGACTCTAAATGAAATGTATCATGGTGGGGCTACTATCCGGGGTGCACCCAAATTGCTAAATAAAAAAATAGATAATTTTTTTTGGTCAGATCAATAAAATGATTAAAATAAGATTTGAAGTTTATGGCTGTGCTTACGTCACATCTTTGTGTTATCGAAATAACAGATGCACAAAACACTTTTTTTTTTCGAAAAGCACTAACATGGTCAATTACCCAAATTAATTATCTAATAATTCTCCAATAAAAAAGATTAGGCCTCGGACTTTGAATTTTTTAAATATTATATTTTTGAAAAAATGAATTTTTTAAGCTTTTCACATATAAATGGAAAGAAAGTTATGATATACTTGCGAAACTTAGCAGGCATGTGCCAAGCACTAAGGATTAGATTTTTAATTTTAATTATTAATTTATTTTTTTTGTGTGTGTGTGTAGTGAGTTGTCAAGATTTGTGAATTTGAATTTTAAAAAATTCACACCTTGGTCTGAATTAAGTGATTACTTCAAGAAAAAGTGGGGACAAAAAATCTGATTAATTATCAAAGATAATTATTGTAATTAGAATCCTTTAATACACTGTATTAGGCTTATAATTGGCAGTACAAATTGGTGATTTTGTAATATTTGGCCCATTCATCAGCATGACTGAGTAGCCCACAAAATCATGCCAAGGTTCCTATCCTAATTTATGTTAATGTCTATTTATAGTGATTTAAAAAATCTATGGCATTAAAAGTTTAGTAGGGTTAGGACCATATAGATTTCTAGACCATATTTGAATGGAAATTCTAGGTGGGTCATTTACCTGCTTTATTTGGCTGGAATTTATGCATAAACTGAATCTTGATAATGAAGTTTTAACAAAAAAAGAAAAAAAGAATTAATTGTTACCGTTTTCTATGTAAGGACCAAATTGTTAAAGTAGCAAGAAGACCAACACATTATAAATGCCAAGTATATACTACAAGTGATATTAATTTGATTTTCTTGAGTTTTAAGTTAAATCGAGAACTAAATTGATTCGATTGCTTTGACGGAAAGAGAGATCGAATAAAAGTCTAATAAAAACAAAATTGTTAGTTCATTTTTCGAATTAGCATATTTTTAATTTTGTATCTAATAAGTCATCAAATTTTCCATTGTTCTAATTTTTGTTGTTTCTAGTAAGTTTTATACATAGATGAATAGTTGAGAATATTCGATCCTTCACCAGCTTTACTCTTGAACAAGGTTAATAGGCTTTCTAGGTCGAGCTTCTGAACCTCGTAAACAAATAGACAAGGCTCCTAACCTTTAGAATCGATACTTCTATCCTCTACGTGCCATCGAGCATATATATATATATTTTGTTACATAGCTTCTTAGCCTATTTTCGGTGTTTTTAAAAATGAAAACGAACTAGACATAAAAATGAAAAGTTTAGCCTCAATTTGATAAACATTTAGTCCTCGTTTGATAATCATTTGATTTTTGATTTTTTTTTTGAAATTTAAGCCTATTTTCACCTAAATTTCCTACAATGTATTCCATCCCACCTACAATATATCCATATTTCCTTAAAAAAATAGGAAAACACTAACAAACTTTTAAAAACAAAAAAAAAGTAGCTTCCAAAAGTATGTTTTTGTTTTTAAAAGTTGGTTAGTATTCTTCTACTCTTTTAATGAAAGATGGATATATGGTAGGAAGGGTGGAAGACATTGTAGGAAATTTGATTGAAAATAGGCTTAAATTTCAAAAACTAAAAACAAAAAACCAAATGGTTATCAAACGAAACCTTAATTTTTCATTTTTTGTTTTTAAAATTTAAGGTTGTATTTACTTGAAATCGATTTCTACATTTGATATCATCATCTCTAAACAAAAAAAAGAAAAGTAAATTCTAACTAAATTCCATAAACCAAAATAAGTATTTGAAAGTTATTTTTTTAATTTTTAATCTTTCAAATTTTGGTTTGATTTTTAAAAATACCATTACCATAACATATTAAAGTATTGAAAAATTGAAAACTATGTGTCTAGACTTAAATTTCATAATAGAAAACAAATAGTATTTAATGTTCTTATTAAATAGTTTATTCAACTCTATATTTAAAAGATTCAATAATTTTTATTTATTTATTTTACAGTAATTGTTGTACATTCGAATTTATAATTTTTTTAATTATAAGCGCACATCTAAGGCAGTTACAATATTAAAATTCGTTTTTAACCTACCAAATTCAAAGTTTATAAATATAGAAAGGGGAACTTGTAATTTAACATAAAATTTAATTCTTAATAAATTCTCAACAACCAGCTATTAGTGTATAGAGAAAAAGAAGTAAGATTTCTGATGGTCCAAACTTTCTTGCAAATGTAGTTGAGCAAAACAGGCAAACAATAAAACCCAAGATACCATTAATATGAACAAAGTTGAAGATCATAATGATATCTACACCATGGAGATAGAGTTTATCATTAATACAACCCAAGATAGCCCAACAGTAATCATGAAATAATTATTTTTTTATTTTTTATTTTTTTTAAAACATTATTTTCTTTGGTTACTTAATAGAAAAGATTATAGATTTCAATAACTTTACAATATTGAAATAAAAAAAAAAAAAAATATGATTAAATTATAAATTTAGTCTATAATATTTTTTAATTTAATTTTTAGTCTTAAAAATTAAAATCTATTACCGAAAGGGTCAATGGCGCAATGGTTCAGCGTCATAGGTTCGAACACTAGAAAAGTAGGTATTGTAATCTCCACCCTTTATTTATACTCAAAAAAAAAAAAAAAAAAAAAAAAAGTTAAAATCTATTCTATAAAATCTACAAAATAGTTATTGTTATTCACAATTGTAGCTAAATTAGTTAGCTATATGTGTGAATGTGTCTTTTGTTTGTTTTTTTTTTCATCTATAAGCCAAATATTTAATTGGATAAAGTTGAGTCTAACGAAACTGCCTTAAATTTGTTTGACTCAACTTTTTATTCAATCAACTATTTAATCACTATCCTCAATATTGTCACAAGTGATAGCCACATGTCACATAATTAGTTTCAATATGAACTAATTTTCTAGATTTTATCTAGAAAATTTGGTAAGAATTTAAACTTAAATCTCTTATCTAGATTAAGACTTAAATTATTAGATTTGAAGTATGAATATTTATGAGATATTTTATCAAAAAAAAAAATAATAATAAAATTATGAGATAGCATTTTGGAGCCCTTAAAAGTTTTTGGAAATGGGAAGGCCAAAATTCGTTTGTATTATCTTTTTGAAAAAAGATTGTTTGTTTTTTCTCCCCGTCTCGGTCAATTGCTTATTTCAAAATGGAATCAATATTATTCTGTGGACTTCAGTTCCCAGACCATTCCTTTCCCATGTTGATTGTAATATAGTACTCTGGAGTGTGTTTGAAAATATCAACAATAATGGATCATATCAACATCACAATTCACAACACAATGTAAAGTTTTTTCTACATAACTTTCTCTTTGGTTCCTCCCCATGTGGATTGACATATTTATTACTTATCATTGAGTAACACACCTATTCGAAAATAATATATAATTCAATTAGTTAAAACATGTATAGTTAGTGATATCTAAAATTTGGTATCTTAAACAAGAAAAAAAGTATTTTAATGAAAATAGTCAGCTAGTTAAAACAATATCTTCAATAAAAAGATTAGATAAAATTGTCATAAGAGGGAATTCTTTTCAGAGTACTTTAAACTCATATTTTATTTGTATATATCTATTTTATTTGTATATATATTAAAAGGAAGTACAAATTTGATTGAATGATATTAAAAAAAAGAAAGAAAAAAATTGAAGGGAGGAACAAACAATAATAATTAGAAAGCAAAGCAAAGCAACACCCAAATCAATATTTGTAAATTTGAGAAGCTGGGATTCCTACAAACCCTGTTCGATTAGGTAATCTCCCAACCTTTCAACAACCATATTGCACTGTCCTGGAGTCATTGGTTCATCATATATACCAATAATTAAAGCCTTCTCCGTTTTCTTCACAGTGATTCCACCAGTGCCCTGTTCAAAGATAAATCCACAAAAAACATGCATTCACTAACAATACAAAATAGTCCGAGTATTATAAACAGTAACTCAAATACGAGCTCGAGCTAAAGTAAATCAACCTAAAATGGCACCAGTATAATTTAGGTTTTGTTTGATATCCATTTGGTTTTTTATCTTTAAAATTTAAGTTTATTTTTACTCAAATTTCATACGATATTGTATTTATCATTTTATCATATATCCATATTTTCTTAATAAAGTATGTGAATGTTAACTAAATTTCAAAAATAAAAATAAACTTTTAAAAACTTTTTTTTTTCTTTCAATTTTTGTTTGATTTCTAACATATAGGTAAGGTATAAATATCCAAGTAAGAAAAATATATAGTAAACATAGTTGTAGTAGACTTAAATTTAAAAAATTATAAAACTAAATATAAAATAATTATAAAACGAGTTCTTGGTTCCTGATTTTTTAGTTAGAAAAGAGAGGTAGAAATAGTGTTACAAGCTTAATTTAAAAAAAAATATATATATTTGTTTAATGGAGGCTTAAAATTAACCAAATAAAAGAAATGGTAAGAAAATAAACCAAAATTTCAAAATCAGTAATATAAAAACAAAATTGTAATTGTATCGGACTTAAAAAATTTTGAATTTCAACTACAATTAGAATGGAGTATTCGAATCATAACTTCAACTTTTTAATAAATTAAACTTCATCCTCTCCCCAGAAATCGTGAACACTTGTTTTAAAGTCTTAGACAAATCATTAAGGCCTTATTTGATTACCATTTGATTTCTTGTTTTTAATTTTTAGCTTTTGAAATTTAAGTTTATTTTTACTCAAATTTCTTATAATGTATTCCATTTTCTAGTATGTATCTATTATTCCTCAATAAAGTATGTGAATGCTAATTAAATTTGAAAAACAAAAACAACATTTTGAAAGATTTTTTTTTTTTTTTTAAAAAAATTTTGGTTTGGTTTTTAAGAATATAGATAGGATGTAGATATACAAGAAAGATATATGATAAAAGATTTATTTGAGCTTAAATTTCAAAAACTAAAACTAAAAAGTTATCAAACTGAATTTAAATTATTATTTTATTAACGATTAGAAAGATGTAGGTTTCATAAAAAAGAACGATCAGAAAAAGTACACATGAAATCCAACCGACCATAATTGAAAAATAACTACTGAGAGTACTTTGTAAGGACGAAATTAAGGGAACAAAGCTTAATAGGAATATAGATTAGATAAGAAAATGAACCTTTTTGCCACGAACAACGGCTCCAGGCTCTCCCTGGATAACCATATATTTAGTCCCACTAAGGTGTAAACCAGTTGGGGCAAGGTAACCAGGCTCATCCAAATCCTTCATAATCGCCGAGATTTCCTCACCCTTAAACTGCAAATTAAAATCAACCATTTTTCTATATAAAAAAAAAACAATCTCATAACATTTGGTTTTTTGGTTTTTAAAAATACATGAATGCTGACCAAAATTTAAAAATAAAAACAAGTTTTTGAAAGTTATTTTATTTTTGTTTCCGAATTTTGGTTTGATTTTTAAAAATATAGATAAAATATAGGCATTCAAGTAAGAAAAACATATGATAAGCTATCTATTGTTATTAGCTTAAATTTTAAAAATTAAAAATTAAAAACAAAATAATGATCGAAGGAAACTTGCCCCGTTTGATAACCATTTGTTTTTTATTTTTGATTTTTCAAATTTAAGCTTATTCTCTATCAAATTCCCTCCATTCTTCCTACCATTTATTCATCTTCCTTTAAAAACAAAAACAAAAACAAAAACAAATTGTAAGAAAACGGGGCAAGTTTCCTTCGATAATTATTTTGTTTTTAATTATCGAAGTAGAAGTATACTAACCAACTTTTAAAAACAAAAACAAACTTTGAGAAGTACCTTTTATTACTTTTTTTTTTGTTTTTAAGAGTTGGTTGGTCTTTCCCTACTTTCTTAAGGAAAGATGTATACATGATAGAAAGGATAAAACAAATGGTAAGAAATTTGAGAGAAAATATGCTTAAATTTGAAAAACAAAAAACAAGAAACCAAATGGTTATCAAACCGGACCTAAATTATCATGATTCAATTATCTAGCATGAGGATTCAAACACCGGTAAATTGCATCAATCTCGCACAAGGAATCAACAATGAAAATGGAAAAAAGAATAATCAAATGCATCAAATAATGCAATCCTTCACTAAGTTATTAATTGTGAAATGTCTGATCTTAGTCAACGAGATAATGATCAATCAGTTTAATCTAGAAAGAAAGAAGAAAAATCAAATCAAATGCATACAAATTGTAAATGACAATGGAAAATCAAAAGAACGCTAAATTATTAATTTCCAATGAATACGAATTGAATGTCTGATCTTAAACCGAAGAGATTACAATTAAAAAAAAGAAAAGAAAATGAAAATCAGTAAAACAGAGAATGCACAATGATAATAGAAAATCAAATGCATCACAGAACTCAATCCTTCACTAAATTATTAATTGCGAATGAATATGAATCGAATGCCTAATCTTAACTGCTGATTATGATCAATCAGTTTAATTCAAATTGAAAGAAGAAATTTGAAATCATGTACTCAAATGCCTCATCTTAACTGAAGAGATTAGGATCGATCAATTTAATCCAAATAGAAAGAAGAAAAATGAAATCAAATCATATACTCCTCCTTGCGTATTCAAATAGCGAATTTACAGAAATCGAATGCGTGATCTTAAGAGATTATGATCCATAAGTTTAATACAAATAGAAAAAACAAAAAAAACAAAATCACGAACTCTTCACGCATCAGTAAAACAGAGAATTCACAGGAATCGAACCTAGGTTTCTTCACTCAAAATCACGATTGAAATCAAAGCAGAACGCCAATTACAAGGCCAGATCCGATCAGAATTTATCCAAACAAGAACGAAAACATAACAAAATCACATGAATGTCAAGAAAACGAAATCGAGAACGGCGATCACCTGAGGGAACGCGGAGCTCTGCGCCCAGACACTGGCGTCGTGGCCGAGGATGGCGGCGGAGATGAGATGGTTGCCTTCGATCTCACACATGAGGTGATCGTCGACGTAAGTTTGCCAAGACATCTTCAACCTTCAACAATGGAGCTTCCAATTTGCTTTCAATCGCTCTTTTTTTCTTCTTCTTCCTAAAAGCCTCGCACATTCATTTTACTCATGGCTTTGATATGTATATATATATATAGTTGGGAGAAAAAAAAAATTGAAAATAAATAAATAAACGAACAGCGGTCCGCGGCTCTGAGTGAAAACCGTTATAATCGTGGGAGTGGCTTTCACGGTCACCATTCATTATGATTTTTTTAGAAAATGAATTTTCATATATTTGATCCAAATAACGACATTGTCAAATTATCAATTTCATTTTTTTTAGTACATTTCGGAAAAGAGGGATAAATACTAATTCTCGTGATCGAACCCGAACAATGAAGTTATTGTGTTACTGATCTATTTAATAATTTAAGTATAGTGTATTCTATCGGTTAAAAAATAAGAACAACCTCACTTCTCTTTTAGTTGAATTTAAATGGTTTTGTATAAGGGGAATTTGCATGTATATTACATAAAAAAATTACATAAATAACAACTTTTTGAAAATATTTGCAAATATAGCAAAATCAAATTTATAGACTCCATCAATAGACTCCATCAACTTATACATTTGAACTTATACATTTTAATATAAAATCGATGATTGAATTTATATATATATATATATATATATAACTTGTTAATGAAATATCAATTTTGAAGTTCATTATATCAACTTATACATTTGAACCATTAATTTTTTTTTTTTTTTTTTTTTTGAGATTACAATAATTGAAGGTGGGGAGACTCAATCCAATTCATCTAGGTTATTAGGTGAATCATTAAATTTACTAAATAAAGAAAATAAAATAATTCAAAATTTCAATTTCGCACGGGCCATCAAGAGCCCTCAAAGGTATTCGGAGCATTTTTGCATTATTTTTTTCAAAATTCATCGTCGAGGTCATGACCTCATTCATTGTCGAGGTCATGACCTCATTCATTGCGGATCAATCCGAGATCAAAATGAATGTGATACATCTCAATTCATGCTCATACACCATATGTTTGTTTATCCTCAATGTTATGTATTTAATTCATAGAGTAATTACCTTCTTCATTCTATGCATTTAATAACATTGATATTTTCTACATTGTAATATTTTTAAATACTATGCATTATATAAGGCTTAAATAAAATTCTCTAGAATTCAAAAAAAATAAATAAATCATCTATTTATAGGCATAACCCAATAAACCGGATGAAAAAAACATGAAGATAACGTTGAAATTGTTGCATCATATGCATATAAAGTATTAAAAAAATTATATATTACCAAGGTCGGTAGAGCAATTGATTATGTTAATTCATTTCAATTTCACGGTTACGAGTTAGTTGTGTCCTATATATAGGATTTATTGGTTCCCCTTCTTCCGTGTTAGGATCTCACAAAAGAAATATAAGTTACTCCCCTCATTGTCAATTAGTTTTGAGGTGGAACCCCATATTATCTAACATGGTATTAGAGCTCATAAAGCCCAAACGGGTATTCGGTCCAATAAAATGAAATTGAGATCCGATTCAAGAATGATGAGCCCAAAAGAGGCACCATATTGAGGGAGCATGTTAGGATCTCATAAATATCCCACATTCGAAAGTAATAAAAAAGATATAGGTTACTCCCCTTATTGCCATTTGATTTTGAGGTGAAACCTCATATTCTCTCCCATGGTATCAGAGCCCATAAAACCTAAATGGGTATTCGGTCCAATAAAATGAAATTGAGATCCGATTCAAGATTGATGAGCCCAAAAGAGGCACCATCCTGAATGGGCATGTTAGGATCTCACAAAAGAAATATGAGTTACTCCCCTCATTGCCAATTGGTTTTGAGGTGGAACCCCATATTATCTAACACTCACATCTGTACTAAAAAAAAAAAAAAAACTAATAACACATCTTTCACCTATAAACTCTTTCTCCCGATACCTAGATCTCATCTCACAACCCTTGGTACATTTTTTGAGTTAGAAAAGTCGAAGAGAAGCTGGGAATCGATGAAGAGAAAAAAATGAATTTTGATTAACCAGCCTTATTTTTTCGTCTCAAACATAAAAATGCATCTCATATACATATTTATATATTCTATTACTAATTGTTAGATGCAAAAAATATGATTAAATATAATTTTAAATCAAAACATTCATTGGCCAAGATTTCCATTCAAAGTTGATATTTTTTAAACATGTTTGATAATTTAGCCTTGAATTTTATATATCCACACCTAATCTTAAAAAAAAAAAAAAAAACTTATGACAATATTATCTAATGAACTAATGATTGAAATCTAATTCATCACTCATTTTACTTCCATTCTTAAGCCTCTGAATTATTTTCCTTGTGTGTATACTTACAAATATTTTCTACTTTATCACAGAATTCTACATAAACCCTATTTGTACTTGTTAATTTTACCTTCAATAGAAACCTTGATAAAAAATTTCAAAACTCTACAGAACTACCATGTTTAAAATATAAATACTTACAGAAATATACTCCAATAAACAAAATGCATTTCACGTTAAATTTCTATGAAATAGTATAAAGGGAAAAGGCAATATAGATAAACCAGAAATGAAACATGAAAATCGAAGAGCTAAAATATGATTTGAACTTGGATATAATTACCAAAATATTTAAACTTTACAGTCTCAAGAAGGAAAAAAAAAAAAGAAAAAAAAAAAGAAGAGAAATCTATAAACCATGTTAAAAAAATAATTCTTCTAGTTAATCAATCCAATGCCTACCAATTAAATGCTTGGAGTTGGAGAGTGTCCCAATGCCCTACCAATAATCTTACCATCCATAGTGACTAATATTCTGGTTCATCTGCAATATTACAAAACTATATGCATCAGTATTTTGTATTGAGAAGGCTTCAAAAAGAAAAAAAGTATTTGTATTGAGAACTTCCAATAGCAAATTTTTTTTTGAAACAAGGTAACCACGCCCGTCCCTAGGCCAGGTACCGGAGACATCGAAGGAGTAGTTTCACAAGTGAGACTCGAACCTGGGACCTTGAGGGGAATATACCCTCAAAGCCCAAGTCTTTAACCACTGCGCCACCCCTTGGGGACAGAACTTAAATATAGCACTTTTTATAAAATAATTATATATATAGTAGATTTAAGTTTGTTTTGTTTGTTTTGTTTGTTTTTTTGGTTTTTTTCACTTTTGCACTTTACATATTAAACATTGATGGAACTTTTTATAAAACAATTATTGAAGCATCGCCATGTTGGTCATTTTACAAGGACCGTCCCAATTTTTTACTACATATATAATTTTTTTAAAAGTGCTATTTATGGTATTGTTTGGTTTTTTTTTTGTTATACAAGTAAAATCCCCTTAATTAAATAGCAAAAGCTTAATTATTTAAAATTTCGAAACTCGATAATTTAAAATATCATACAATGAAGCCTAACATGAGTAATTTATTATTGCCTAACACGAGTAATTTATTATTATTTTATAGGAACCAAAAAAAAAATCATTAATAGAATGAAACTGTTACCTAGAAACCTATAGAAACATTGGTAATGGTAGTTAAAGAGCAAAATACAAGGGTAAAATGGTAAAATACAAATCCGTTGTGTTTTCTTTAAAAAAAATACAAGCCCGTTGTGTGAAAAACAAATGAAACAAGAGGATGGGTGTTGGTTGAACTTGTATATCGAAGTTAACCTAGCCAAGATACTGAAAAGTTGTTCGTATGCAGAGAAACAATTTCGTTGAATATGACAAGAGGAAAGAGAGAAGCCAAAGTCAATAGACATCGAATGATGCAAGGATACGAAGCAAGTTATTGAGAAGATAAAACTCGAAAATGTTAGGAAAAAACTCAATCGATTTCCCTACCACAACTATAGATCTGTCACCCCTATTCTCAAGGTACCTCTAGAGATGTCCATTTTCTCCGGCCGGGGCCTCGCGGGGACCCTCCCTGAACGGGGTGGTGATGGGGGAGTGAGCGTGGATGAAAAAGTTCCCGCAAGGTAAACGGGGACGGGGAGTGCATAGCGGCGGAGGTGACACGTGTCCGAAATGGATACTTTGTTAAAATAGAAGTGTTTGTGCTTCCTAGGAAATAACTATCACCGTAGGCGATGGTTAGAGATGAAAAGCAGGCAAAAACTTCGACACAAGCAATGGTGGAAAAGAGAGCACAAATGCCGGTGCCAAAATGGACAAACGACATGGTTGGGGCAAAAAGTAGTTGTCAATCGTCTGAAGCTCTATCGGAAAGATGTCAATCTTCTAAGAGAAAGATATACACAAAGGGGAAAAAGAAAATGTATGACCGACGAAGAAGACAACGAAGGAAGAAGTGGAAGTGAGATGGGAATGAAAAACAGTATCATGAGTTAAAAGAAAAAAAATGAAGGATGCAGTGGTGGGCGAAGATGAAAAATAGTGCGCATCGGAGGCTAAAAAAGGTTTGTCGTGGAGGCCGGAGAAGAAGGAGAGAAGTCTGTTGGGTAAGTATAGTGAAGAAGAAAAAAAATGGAAAAGAACAGTGGCCATTTCTTGAAGGAAAAAGAGGAAGAAAAAAATAAAAGAAATAAGAGATAAAGTGGGCTATCAAAATAAAAGGAAAAAAGTGACAAGCGACGAGGGTTTATATTTTGTAATCATCTCCATTAGAATAAAGTGAATAGACTATGAAATGCTAAGCTAAAATTCTAACGATATTATTCCCTCCATTAGAATAAAAACCATACCTGCACCATCATCTTCCATATTGTAATCATCTTCATCATCGTCGAAGTCTCGGTTCTGTAATTCAATGATGTCAGTATGAGAGAACTTTCAAGAGTGAGGAATATAAGTTTAGGTTAAAATTAAGCACATTAAGAAATCCAACAGTCCTTGTCAAACCTGATTATAATCATCATCGGAATAATCCTCGGACTCTTCTTCTAATTCTTCTTCATCTTCGTCCTCACTTTCTTCTCCTTCTTTCTTCACCTTATCCTGACCCCAAGTTAAGAAAAGAAAAGATCAGCTCAGGGATCTTGCAGAGCAAGAATTGTAAAAAAAATTCTAATCATAAACTACAATAATAATTAGAAGAAGAATTTTTTTGAGAGGCTAGCAGGTATTAAGGGAATGAGAGATTGAGATGGGAAATATCTAACCTTAAAAGATTCTTCACGCTTCTCGAGAAAGTCCAATTTTTGCAACCCTGTAATAGGACATATACCAACGAGGATCCATCAACAGGTGACTATAACAACAATAGTATAGGCATTGAACTGGTTAAGAGGGAGAAAAATCCTATCATCCCAACCCAACAAACCTGACTGAGGATTCCATTGAACTTTTTGTCTGCTCCGCAATTTCCCTCTGAAACCTGTAATTTAACATGAGTATTTGTATACATAGAGTGACCCCAAAAAGAAATGACTGCGGTAAATAGAACGATCATCTTAGTATATAACTCTCATCCCTTTCTGGGAGATCTTAGATTGCAAACCTTCAACCAATTCTTCAGGAAAGTTCCTTGGTGTGAGTTGTAGCAGTTGTCCAAGGGAATCACGCTGCCATGTACTAGACTTGGATCTATCGGAAAATCTCTCTATTTCATTGTCATGCATCTCTGATACAAAATCCAAGCATTGTACAAAATTACCAAATTTTTGCAAGAAAATATTCAAGACAAAAGAGCAATAACAATGCTTTCAGGAAAAAAGAAGAGTTATAACCAACACTAACTTTTCATGGCATTATCCTCTAAATAAAAAGCAGAGTCCTTCAAATATTTCCCAAGCCTGATGTTACAAGAAATCAAGTCTGATTCTTGAGGAATATCACTGACACTGGGTAGGGTTACATTCTGTAAATGTGCCAGGAAACAACATATCAGGAATGGTAAGAAACCGGTAAGTCAGCAAGTAAGAAAATATAGTACATTTGATGCGCAAATTATCTTTGAATTAACATTTCCTTTCTGGAAACAAAGTAAAAGGAAAAATGCTTTGTGGTTGCCTGAACTATTTACCTCTGCTACAGCAATTGTGGTTTTCATCAACTAAAAACTCTCTAAATTGACTATTGGATAACAAAATATAAGAAAGACAAATAATCTAGGTTACTTGGACACAATTGTTTGATATTTATGATTATCAAAGTCAGCTTACATACACCTTGACTATTCTCACGGGAAACCTCCTAACCTTACCTATCTACATTTGGTTGTCAAAGAAATCCGTAATAAATAAATTTCTAAGTAGGTAGCCACTGTAGATAGAAAGTCCTCTAAGTCTTTCTTGACCACTACTACAAAATAGTTAGCTAGAAGTGAAAGGTTGACCAAAAATTAAGGCCCCGTTTGATAACCATTTTGTTTTTTGTTTTTGTTTTTTGAAATTTAAGCCTATTCTCACTCAAATTTACTACAATGTCTTCCACTCTTCCTACAATATATCCATCTTTCCTTAAGAAAATAGGAGAATACTAACAACCTTTAAAAAAAAAAAAAAAGTAGCTTCCAAAAGTTTGTTTTTGTTTTTAAAAGTTGGTTAGTATCCTCCTACTTTTGTAAGAAAGATGGATAAATTGTGGAAAAGGTGGAAGACATTGTAGTAAATTTGAGTGAGAATATGCTTAAATTTCAAAAACAAAAAACAAAAAACAAAATGGTTATCAAACGGGGCCTAAGTAATCATACTTATAAGGTCACAGCTAACCCGAAAAGAAGTAATTGTTCAAGGAGAAAGGGAAAAAAAGATGCATTCAAATACAAAAATATTGTACTACAGATTTCATAGAATCTAAAGTTCAGATGATTCAAATGTAAGTGTCAGAGCAACTCAAGAATCAAGACAGCAAATATAAGTGAAATAATGCATGTATAACTTATAGAGATGGGTTAAATCCCAAGGCCGAGAATCAATGAAGTTTGCTAGGATACATTAGTTCACCACTTCAAACTAAAGATGAAGATAGGACTTTTGTAGCTTGCAGAACTACTCACCTCCGGAAAAAGCTCGAAGGGTTCTTGCTTGGCATACTGAAAGAACCCACCACCACCTCGCCCTCGCCCTCTTCCTCGAAATGCCATCCCCCCTGAGTGTTGAACAAATGTGTAAATTACTATAGGGACGAATACAAAATAGAAACTCCAATCTCAAATGTTTTCATCATCTAATGGAAAGGGCTAGTATGATTTTAATACCCGGAATTCCTTTCACCTTTTAGACAACTTGATCAAATAATGGCTGAAATAAAAAATGCTTCTAAACACAACCTAAATTCAGGATGAACGAAGTTTGATTAGGTGGGGTCTCTTACCATTTGATTTTTTGTTTTTGGTTTTAGAAATTTTCAAAAACCAAAAACAAAAAATCAAATGATCATCAAACTGGGCCTAAACCAGTTATGTACCAAACTGATCCGATTCAGGTACTGCGAATTCGATTATCAGTTCAAGTTACTGTAACTACTCAATTTTACGTAAAACAAAAATTGCCCAGATATTGGATTTCACTGAACAATTTACTGAAAAAAAAAAAAAACAGAGGAGAGGAACTCAAACCTTGGATAAATTGAGAGTCTGAGAGAGAGAAAGGAATGTAGAAGCGACGAACTTTGGCGCGTAGCTTCAATCCATTGAGAGAGATTGACGAAGAAGAACAGGAGTGGAGAAGCTAGGGCTCTATTTCATAATTGGGCAAAATATTCTTTTGGGGGATGTTTGTTGTGCGCTTTTGCGAGCGGCTGCAGCCGCTCGCGCGCGTTTTTTTTTTGTTTTTTCATCTCTATTTGAGCGATTAGGGTTAGAGTTGCTAATGCTATGTATTGCGAATGTAAATGCACGTGGCAACTCATTTTTAAATTTCATTTTTTTTCAAAAGCTTTCATTTTGTTTTTTGTTTTCTTTGTTTTTTTTATTAAAAATCTTCTGATTCTTTTATTTTTCAAATACTTCAGGTTTATGATTTTCAAAAAAAAGAAGAAAAAAAATACTTCAGTTTTACTTCGATTTTTTTTAAAATTAGTTCTTTAAAATTTTCAAATTTCTTCTTTTTTTTCTTTCAAATTTTGTTGTGAAATACTTTTATTTGAGAGTTTTATTATTATTGGGGAAACTACTTTAACCCAGCCCAGTTTAAGCAGCTTGAAATCATCTATTTTGAATGCTCTGTTTTTTTTAAAATTTTTTTTTTGCAGATCTTGAAAGAGCAGTGAAAAGGATGGATAGTTTTATTATTATTGGTAAAAAAAATCATTTTGTTTATAATACAATTTCTAATTAAAATTAAAATCACAAATCATTTTTTTTTGTGTACACTAATACCATTGAACAACTGTTCATGTTGACAATAACTTTTCTTACTTAAAGATGATTCAGGATTAAAAATGAATATTATTGAAATATTTGAATAAAAATGTTAAATTTTAAAATAAAAGAACAAAATAGATCCCAAAACTTTAGAATTAAAAATGTATTTTCCTTTATAAAAAATATTGAAATGTCAATTGTATGATTTTTTTTTTGTTTCAAAATGTTGGTATACTTAATTCACACTATCATCATTCAACCCTACTTGACTTTCAATGCTTGGAAAGATTTCACTAAGTTTATTCTACAATCACTAACGGCCCTACTGCAACAAGATGTAGTATACAATAAAAGAAGCATCAACATTCATCTTTCCTATGTCGTGAGAGGTCAAGTCCAACTTGAGGACCTTGCCCTCTTGTTGGCTTGACTCCTAACCTTGTAGAGTTCACCAGCTTGAGGGAGGAAATAGCACTATATATTTGATTGCACTTTTTAATTGGGTTATTATTTGATCCATGCCCCCATATTAGAACTTTTCATACACATATTCATGTTTATTTTCGCAGTTGTTTAGTTTATGTTCTAATACGATCACACTCAAAGTATATGTTTGTAAGCTTCTGGTAAACTATGTTCAATTTATGTATTCTCTTTTGTAGCCCCAAGTGAATCTCTTGAGATGTCTCTTAAGTGGTTTTGAAATATCAATTCGTTTTTTTATATTTAGGATCCCCTTCATTTACCTCTCTCATCCAGTACACATGCACATAATGAGCCAAAAATTGGTCAACCTAAAACCAATCCAACCTAATGAAAATTGTAAAATCACAATTCAACGCAAATAAAATTATAACTCCATCCAACCTTTACAGGGAGGGTTAGGTAGTCTAGGTTGCTTGGGTTGTCGATTCTTTTGTACACATTAACTAGTTTTTTTCTTTTTCTCTCTCGTTTTTTTTTTGTTCTTATTTTCATACTAAGGTAGATATTAGATCAATATTTGATAAAAAAAATTATTTTTCTTTCTTTTTAGTTTGTCTGAGTTGAATAACCGACTAAAATTGGTTGGACGACTACGCGTTCAGTGAGTCGTCATCTCAAGCATCTCAATAATCAATGCTAATCGATAAACAAAAATTGGCATGTTCATGATTGACATCGATTACGATAAACAAAAATTTGACCAAATATACCCACAACTTTAATTCAAGAGAGAAAAGACAAAGCACCCAACCATTTTTTAAAAATGATTACTTATTGTTTTTTGTTTTTGAAAGAAAACGATTACTTTTTTGGTTGAGTAAAACTAACCGTTATTATGCCAAAAAATGGAACAACAAGACAAAAACGAGGGAAAAAGACATTGCAATTTGAAGATAAAAATTAAAAAGGAAAAAAAAAACAAAAACAAAACAAGAAGAGCGATTTTTGGGGGTGGTCCACAAAAACGAAATCCCAAAACAAAACCCACCAAAATTAAACACATCCACAGCAAAAACCCATATACTGTTCTTCCTGATCCCCGTTTCTTTTACACCAAATTATCCCTTTTTATTAGGGGTGATTTCGGTTCGGTTTTTGTTGGTTTCGTATCAATCCGACAACCGAACCGATATCCTCGGTTTTTAAATATTTGATCCGATCCAATGTCCAATAAAACATAGAACCATTGAATCGGTTTTTAATTGGTTCGATTTCAATAGATTCGATCCAATGTCCGATCTGATGTCCAATAAATTATGATTATTGGAAGCTTAATTTTCAAAATATATAACAATTGTAGAGATGTTTCCAATATTTATTTTATTTATCACATAAAAAAAAGAAAAGAAATGAAACCTCAAAAAACCTAACCTTTCTTTCTTCTTCACACCTGCCATAATTTCACTTCTTCTTCTTTCTGGATTATTTTTTAATTAAATCCTGCTTTTATGAAGTTCATTCCAACTACGGCAAACTTGCATGCACCAGAGAAAAAAAATGACTTCATTTATTTTAAAGACGTAGCGCCACGATACATAAACGAGTCATACGATTCATGCTATTTGATTCGGTTTTCAGTTTTGAATTCATTTTTTTTAAGAAAATGTTCACATTTCTTATTTAATTTAGGGATTTTTTTAGCACAAACCAACCAAACAGAGAAAAAAAACCACAAAACAACCAAAACAGAGAAAGAGATTGAAAAAATTAACTTCGAAAGCTACTACTCAAAGACCTAAACCACTCAAACCTCATCAGGAAAAATATATGTGTGATCATTACACAATTTACTCTTCAAATATGTATTCGAAATCACAATTTTAATACACAGAAACTTGAATTCAAAAATACTCTTCTAATAAAACATGCCTGAACCTTACACAGTTTTCTTATGCGTTTATATCTCAAAATATCTGAAAAAATTGTTTTTAATCTTAATTTATGAAATATTAAATAATGTTTATCAAAGAAAATGAAAGTATAGAGATTGAAGAGACTTAAATTCAATAGTAAAATAGGAAATAGATACACATAATCTTTCAAAAAAAAAGTTGACAAACAAAAATAAATTGAATGTACCAGAGAAGATGAACAATAGAAATGGTAAGAGTGGTAAAAATTGGGCTTCTATGGAATTTAGTTTTCTTTTTATCAAATACCTTCCCGTTCATTTCAAACGTAGGAAAAGCAACAAATTATCAAACTTCTATGCATCAAATTGAAGAAAAAATGGAAAACCTAACCCTCCCAAATTTA
>JBBMEF010000001.1:13640858-13655874 GCA_037832685.1 Sicyos baderoa | reverse complement strand
ACCCTCCCAAATTTACCAAAAATAATGTAGAATCCTCAAATGTGAAGAGAAAATGGAGATTCAACAAAAAAAAAAAAGACGATGAACAAAGAATGCAAGGAAAAGGCTTACCTCGTTCTACCTTCAAATTCCAAGAGATTTTCTCCAAACGAATCTTAATCCTGAGCACCAAAATAGAAGATGAGGGCGAGCAAATGGAGTCCAGAGATCGAAGAGGTGGCGAAGGAGGCGGAGAAGTCGACGAGGCGAAGGAGGCCGAGAACTGGAGAAGTGGAGACGTCGAAGAAAAATTGGGAGATCGTAAAAGGAGGCTGAGGGTTTTTAGGCGAGAGGCAGCTAAGTAAATAAAATGATTTTTAGGTCTTATTTAAAAAGTTGGTTCGGTTCGGTTTTAATTGGTTTTCTATATAAACCGAACGAACCAAAATCATTCGGTTTTCTGCTATATTAAACCGATAAAACCAATGAACTTCTAAAAAACCGAACCGAACCATTGGATCGGTTCGGTTTGGTCGGTTTTCGATTTTGCTTTTCACCCCAGCCCAGTTTAAGCAGCTTGAAATCATCTATTGTGAATGCTCTGTTTTTTTTAAAAGAAAAAATTTGCAGATCTTGAAAGAGCAGTGAAAAGGATGGAATAAGGATGGATAACTTTATTATTATTGGTAAAAAAAAATCATTTTGTTTATAATACAATTTCTAATTAAAATTAAAATCACAAATCATTCTTTTTTGTGTACACTAATGCCACTGAACAATCGTTCATGTTGACAATAACTTTTCTTACTTAAAGATGATTCAAGATTAAAAATGAACATTATTGAAATATTTAAATAAAAATATTCAATCTTAAAATAAAAGAACAAATTGAAACTAGATCCCAAAACTTTAGAATTAAAAATGTATTTTCCCTTATAAAAAATATTGAAATGTCAATTGTATGATTTTTTTTTTTGTTACAAAATATTGGTATGCCACTTAATTCACACTATCATCATTCAACCCTACTTTGACTTCGAATGCTTGGAAAGATTTCACTAAGTTTATTCTACAATCACTAATCGGCCTACTGCAACAAGATGTAGTATGCAATAACAAACCACCAAAACTAAATTTGCTTTCCATTCCATCTCTATAAAAGAAGCATCGACATTCATCTTTCATATGTTGTTGAGAGGTCGAGTCCAACTTGACCACCTTGCCCTCTTGTTGGCTTAACTCCTAACCCTGTAGAGTTCACCAGCTTGAGGGAGGAGATAGCACTATATATTTGATGATTGCATTTTTTAATTGGGTTATTATTTGATCCATGCCCCCATATTGGAACTTTTCATATACATATTCATGTTTATTTTCGCAGTTGTTTAGTTTATGTTCTATACGATCACATGTTTGTAAGTTTTTGATAAACTATGTTCAATCTATGTATTCTCTTTTGTAGCCCCACGTGAATCTCTTGAGACGTCTCTTAAGTAGTTTTGAAATATCAATTCACTTTTTTATATTTAGAATCCCCTTTCATTTACCTCTCTCATCTAGTATACATGCACATAATGAGCCAAAAATTGATCAACCTAAAACCAATCCAACCTAATAAAAATTATAAAATTATAACTCAACGCAAATAAAATTATAACTCCATCCAACCTTTACAGTGATGGTTATGTAGTCTGGGTTGCTTGGGTTGTCGATTCTTTTGTACATATTAACTAGTTTTTTTCTTCTTCTCTCTCATTTTTTTTTGTTCTTGTTTTCTTACTAAGGTAGATATTGGATCAATATTTGATAAAAAAAATTATTTTTCTTTCTTTTTAGTTTGTATGAGTTGAATAACCGATTAAAATTGGTTGGACGACTGCGACTAAAATTGGTTGGACGAATACAGATTCAGTCAATCGTCATCTCAAGCATCTCAATAATAGATGATAATCAATAAACAAAAATGGGCATGTTCATGATTGACATCGATTACGATAAACAAAAATTTGACCAAATATACCCACAACTTTAATTCAAGAGAGAAAAGACAAAGCACCCAACCATTTTTTAAAAATGATTACTTATTGTTTTTTGTTTTTGAAAGAAAACGATTACTTTTTTGGTTGAGTAAAACTAACAGTTATTCTGCCAAAAAATGGAACAACAAGACAAAAACGAGGGAAAAAAGACATTGCAATTTGAAGATAAAAATTAAGAAGGGAAAAAACAAAAAACAAAAAAAAAACAAGAAGAGCGATTTTTGGGGTGGTCCACAAAAACGAAATCCCAAAACAAAACCCACCAAAATTAAACACTTCCACAGCAAAAACCCATATACTGTTCTTCCTAATCCCCATTTCTTTTAAACCAAATTATCCCTTTTTATCATCACACTAATCCAAACCAGAATCCCATTAAGAACAATCCTTTCTTTCCATGTTCCATCAGCCAAAATCCTTCTGGGTTGACCCGCTTTTGCACGTCGCCATCACGCCATGGCATAATGGCGACGACAAAGCGTGGCCATTGTCTGCCAATACGTCAAAAACGAATCGAAGAAGCAAAAAGGGTTTTGAATTGGAGTTATCCACACTTGGAATTGGGTTTAATCAGCCTATATGACATATACGAATAAGCACCCAATCGAAACGGAAACAGTAGTGATCAGGCCAACGTCAAAGCGTTACTCTCCCGCTGATTTCATGCGTTCCCATATGCTTTTATGTTATAAAATCAAAGTATGATCTCGACCCTTCTTCCCATGAACTCATTTGGGTTTCGGTTGATTTTCCTATTTTCTTGTGATTCTGCAATGGGATTTGGTTGATTTTTCGTTTCCTCTCACGAATCTGAAATGGGGTTTTGTTGATTTTTCATATTCTTTCACGAATCTGAAATGGGGTTTGGTTGATTTTTCATCTTCCCTCACGAATCTGAAATGGGGTTTTGTTGATTTTTCTTGTTTTCTCACGAATCTGAAATGGGGTTTGGCTGATTTTAAAGTATTCCTTCTTTCTGCTGCATTTGATCGTTTGTATGTTTATTTTTTTCTTTAATATGTGCTTTGCGTTCAAATGGTTCATCTGATTTTGTTTGTTCGTGCAGATGGAGAGTGATGAAGACGAAGACCTATGATATTGTTTGGTCATTTAGTTCATTAAATTGATTATATTAAAGGTTCTTTATGTCCAATAATGGAGGAGAAGGGGGATTTGATGAAGCCTATATTATTCAAATTTGGGGTTGCTCTGGCTATCTCCTTTGCTGGTTTGATCATTTCTTGCTCCAAAATCAGGAAAAAAAGACCTCCTCTGCCTCCTCCCTTGTCGAGT
Source organism: Sicyos baderoa (assembly GCA_037832685.1). NCBI lineage: Eukaryota > Viridiplantae > Streptophyta > Magnoliopsida > Cucurbitales > Cucurbitaceae > Sicyos > Sicyos baderoa. The sequence continues at coordinate 13,652,563 of JBBMEF010000001.1, read as the reverse complement.
TCTTCAGGTTCTTACATTCAACTTTGTCATGTTAGTGTGAGAACCTTCAATAAGTAGCTCGACTCGCAGAGGAGAGGGAGGGATTGAATATGCTCGACGAGAAGAGGTGATAGATTCGAATATATATGCTAGAGAGCTCAGCGCCGTCGTAATCCTCTAATCTTGTATGCTTCTTCAAGTTCTTGAAGACTTGAAGTTATCTCTTAAGTCATAATTTGAGTTCTACATTTGGGGTGGGGTTCAACCCTCCAAACTTTTGGTCTAGAGATATATTGAGCTAATACAAGCTTTTAAATTATATATATTTCACTTGCTTTAAGCAGATGATGGGGACAATAAAGCTGACTTGGGAAGAAGACCTAAACTTGATAATCAAGCAATGAAGGAAGCAACATCTGCATCTCCTAATGTTGTTCTCTTTGCAGCTGATGTCTATGTGAGTTTCTTAAGATGTTTTTTATATTTTATTAATATGAATAACTTAGCATGGATGACTAGAGTAGAGTTGTAGCTGCATCTTTTATAACGTAATAACATGAGGTGACATGTTCAAATCCCCTTCTCTCAAATATTGTTGAATCAAACCATCATGGAGTGGCTCAATTGGTCAAAGAGGGCCTTGAGGTGCATAAGGTGATGAGTTCAATCCATGGTGGCCACCTACTTAGGAATTAATTTCCTACGGGTTTCCTTGGCATCCAAAGGGTCAGGCGGTATGTCTCGTGACATTAGTCGAGGTGCGCCTTGCCTGGACAGTCATGGATATCAAAAAAGAAAATTGTTGAATCAAAAAAAGAAAAGAAAAAAAGAATAACTTATGAAATTTTTGTGTATTGAACCCATTTGTTCAATTGTTCTTTATCAGCCTCTGTCCTTGATACAAAACGGATGTAGGCATGATTTGTTTCATCATGTTGATTTTTGATATAGGCATAAGCTTCAGATTATGTGTTATGGTCTTTTCTAAACACCTTAGTTTGATTTCATTCTCAGGAAGAAATGTGTATTCCAAAGGTCAATGTGAATGATTCAAATGTTGATCTCTCCCCTAGCTATAAGAACAGTGTAGATAAAGATGGGTTGCTTCTCCCAGTGTTTCAGGAACTTGTCAAGGAATTTGATTTTTCTGCAGCAAATATGGGGTTTCTCCTAAGATAATTGTTGAAGCACCAAGGTTGGGACTCGAAACTCCGAAAGCTTATAAGACTGATGAGATGGATGAATATGAACAAGAGATCAGACATCTCAAAAGCAAGGTGAAAATGCTTCGAGAGAGGGAGAGAAACCTTGAGGTTCAGCTACTTGAGTACTATGGTCTGAAAGAGCAAGAAACTGTTGTCATAGAGCTCCAAAATAGGCTGAAGATTAACAATATGGAGGCTAAGCTTTTCACTCTCAAGATTGAGTCCCTTCAGGTGGATAATCGACGATTAGAATCACAAGTTTCCGATCATACAAAATCAGTGTCCGACCTCGAGGCTGCAAGAGCGAAAATTAAGTTTCTCAAGAAAACACTTAGAAAAGAAGCAGAACAGAACAGGGGACAGATCATAAATCTTCAGCAAAGAGTTGCTAAGCTGCTTGATCAAGAATATAAGACAAATGAAAACAATAAAGATGGCCAAATCAAGCTTCAAAAGATTGAAGAATTGGAGAAAGAGATGGAGGACTTAAGAAACTCGAATTCGAGATTACAAACAGAAAATTCTGATCTCGGTCAGAGATTAGATGCTACTCAATCTCTTGCAAATTCTATTTTGGAAGACCAAGAAGTGCGCTTTTCTTGCTACTATAGCTATTTTACCTTCTTATAAATAATCATAAGGTGATTAAAAATTTAATGCAATATCCATATAATTTGTGCAGAAAGACTCACTTAAAGAAGAAAGGGATCGTTTGACACTAGAAAATGAGACGTTGACCAAGGAAGTCGAGCAGCTTCAAGCAAACCGGTGTGCAGATGTTGAAGAGCTAGTCTACCTCCGCTGGGTTAATGCGTGCTTAAGATATGAGCTGCGAAATTTTCAGCCTCCCACAGGGAAAGCAGCAGCAAGAGACCTAAGCAAAACTGTAAGTCCGAAATCTGAGGCAAAAGTGAAGAAGCTCATTCTCGAGTATGCAAATACAGAAGGAATTGAAGGGAAGAACATTAACATTATGGATTTCGATTCAGATCAATGCACGTCCTCGCAAGCTTCCTCTTATACCGATCCTGGAGACCTAGATTATTCATCTGTCGATTTTCCATCAACAGCCAAACCAAGTTCAAACAAAACCAAATTCATGAGTAAACTAAGGAAACTTTTGAGGGGAAAAGGTAGTCAACAAAACCTGGCTATGTTAGCAGAAAAATCTGCAACATCTGTAGAAGATAGTGATTCTACTGGGACCAATGCGAGACAGGGTACTGGATGTACAACTCCATCTCAATATCCATCAAGACGTTCAATGGATTTTCAAAGATCGAATAGCCAGAAGGAAGACAACATTAAAACTGAAGATTCCATTAGAAGGAACAGTGACGTTGGCTACACTAACAAGAGATTTGTTTTAAGTTCTCCAAGCCAGGAAACAGAATCCACCAAGAAGTCTGAGTTGATGAAATATGCTGAAGCTTTGAAAGACACTCGGGGAGCTAAGAACCGGTCACTCCGAAAGGTTGCATCCATCAATTCGTTTTAATCATCAGAAAGCTTGTCTGGCTTGTGATGGCTTCATCACCTGCTCATATGTGTATTTTGTTAAGGGGCTGAATAGTTAGTGACTACTGTTCACAAAAGGTAGGTAGAGAAACTAATTCCACTGATATGGAAACTTTGTAACATAAATAACTCAATGCTGTAATGTTACTTGAATGAGATTAACCTAACAACACTAATCTTATCAAATGACCTGTTCTTGAACATTGGCAAAACAAGGCATTTTGTATCGAGTTGACCCAATGTTTTGGTACTAAATACAATAAAGTGCATATCATGTCTTTATCAGATGTCCCATGAACACTACATGATAATTAATATAGTACAAGAACTTGCTCAGTAATCAAGAAATATTTGGATAAAGAGAAGCTAAAACAACCCATTTCGTGATGATCAGATGAGAGCATAGCCCTGGACGACAAGCATTGCATCGGCAAGTATTTGGTTGGTACCCTTGGATGAAGGAAAAACAAAAAACATAGGGTGAGTACTTTGATTAGCACCCGAATGTTCGAAAACCGTTCTATTGACGTGGGGATGTGGTGAGTACTTTGATTAGCACCCGAATGTTCGAAAACCGTTCTATTGACGTGGGGATGTTTTGTTCATGAACGACATGTCTTGATGGAGATACGATAGCATTGTATGAAGGTTCGAAAGCATTGAAAAACGACAAGTTTGAGATTGGGAAGTTGCTTCGAAGAGTTGGAGCTGCAGAGTTGAGCTTTCTGTTGAAGACTAAGATATAATAGTTGATTGTTGATTGTTCTAACACAACCTTTTGTTTTTGGTAGCCAAACTGAGTGCAGCAGGAAAACAGCCCAAGAGAGGTATTGAGGTGACCCTAATTTTTCTTGCTCCTAGCCCAAGTAAATCCTTCATCATAGCAACAAATCCTCATCAAAAGGTGTTTGCTTATCAGTAGAATGAGGACACCCGGGAAGTGGAGGTTTTAGTCCCATGGAAAGGCCTACCCCCTAGCACGAGGCCACGTGGAAATCGACTACCATGATCAAACAACAGTTTTAACACTGGAGATATGTTAGACCCCCAATTACGAAAGCGTATAGTAGAAGCAAAGAGAGAAATTCACCACCCTATAGTTTAACTAGTTAGTATTTATCTGTTGGAAAGTCTATCTCTGGGTTTATGCTTTTCGTGTATTGACTGTAATACCCAACAGATTACCAAGGTGAGACTAAGTTTAATAGCTATACTTTGTTGTTCCCGAGGGGTAGCACAGTGAAGGTGTGCTCCCCTCAAGGTCTCATGTTCGAGACTTATCTGTGACATTAATTTGTAGACACCTCCCGTGTCTCATTCCTTCAATGTCTTCTGGTGCTTGGCCTAGGGACAGGCGTGGTTATCCCGAGTATAGTGGAGCGAAGCTCTGATTTTCCGGTTTAAAAAAAATAATAACTATACTTTGTTGAGCATAAATTTAAAGATTCATCTTCACTGAAAGCCAACAACTAAAACTTTCAAGCCTATAATGCCTCATATTTTCATTTCGCAACCAGGGAGATTAACACAACTAAAGGCAACAAAGTAAGAAGAATTTGCAAGCCAGAAAGTTTTAGAATCCAAGAAAAAGATAATGATTTCTTTTCACCTCTATCTCGGACTAAAAACTGATCCAGAGCCAATCGAATTGCGTGAGAAGTTCTCAGCATTGTTAGGTGGAATTTGTGGAGTTGTGTCTTGAACCATCTTCAAACACTCAATGAGTTGTAACACCACATCACTCATCTCAGGCCTTCCTGCAGAAGTTGGCAATGTGCATGATAGAGCAAGCTCCACAAGTTTCCTCGCAGAACAACTTTCTATGGAGCTTTCTAACCTCGGATCGACAATGTTTTCGATGCTCCCTTCGACAATCAGAGGCTTAACCCAATCAACTATGTGAATGTTGGTTTCGGAGCTCTTGATTACGGCGGGATGCCCAGTGATCAGCTCAAACATGACAATCCCAAAGCTGTAAACATCACTTTTCTTGATAAAGTTTCTAGATAAATGAACCCTGCAACAGAATCATGTCTTAGTTTAGTTCTTTTGTTGGCACAATTTGCTTCCTTGGCTATATTAGAATACCTCAGCAGAGAAATTGACACTTCAGACAATAATTTTGGTTGAATAGAAAGAAAAAAGTAAATTAAACTATAAAGTCAAGTTATCTAATTTTGATAATTGGGTGTCTATCTAATATCTGAACTTTAAAAGATCTTATTGACTAATTTGAAAAAAAAAGAAAGAAAGATCTTATTGACATTGAGTTGTGATTTACCTGTCCTTAACTATTACCATTGCTAACTAAATAATGCAAAAAACATACTTGTTGGACAAAGTTGGATTGAATTGATATAATGTGGCATATAGGTGATAAAAGGAAGTTTACAGCTAGAAAGAAAAAAGTGACATGACTTACAAAAGGATTTGATATAAAAAGAGGATCAGTTGCACATTTCAATATATTTTGACCAGCTGCACACTTTCTTTTGCCAATGTTGAGGCAAATCAAATTCAAAGGTTAGAAACTCATCAACAACTTTTTAAAGTTTGAAGTGTGAAACTTATCCTCTTGTCTTGATGTATTTTAAAAATCAAGGCCAAGAGAAATAGAAGATACTATAAAAGATGGGAGCACATCGATCATTGTTACTTACGTCGGGTCGACATAACCAAAGGTGCCAGCAGGACATGTGGAGAAATGAGTATCTCTTTCATTTGCAAATATTCTGGATAGTCCAAAATCTGATATTTTAGCTTGCATTTGTTCATTCAACAGGATATTGGAAGATTTCATATCTCTATGAATTATAGGTGGCACGCAACCATTGTGTAAATATTCCAATCCTGCAGTTTGTGAAGAAGGGTAGGTAAATAAAAGTATTAACTAATAAGTTCTTTTCTTAGTTATTTTTTTTTTATATCCGTGAGTGTCGGGATAGCTTACGTGCATCTCAACTATTCCTATGGAACATACCGCAAACCTTATAACATTTGGATGTCAAGGAAACTCATAGGAAATTAATTCCAAGGTAGGTGACCACCAAGGATCGAACATATAACTTCTTAGATCCTTAAGACCCTCTTTGACCACTAAGTCAATCCATAATGGTTTCTTTTCTTTGTTATTTATATAAACCTTTTGCTGCATCAACTGCAATTTGGAGTCTTTCCATCCAAGTCAACACTTTTGTGCTTGAATCTGTATCAGCAAAGGGAAAAAGGAAAAAATTCAACCATCCATCAAGATACATACATGTTAGAGAAACTCTCTTTTAAGACAAAGTCATAATTACCAGATAGATGATGGCATAAATTTCCATTACCCATGTATTCATAAATGAGTGCCTTATTCTCACCCTCATCACAGTAACCAATGAAAGAAACCAGATTTCTGTGATGAACAACTGTTAATATTTGAGCCTGCATTTGCAAAATATAGTTTAATTATTAGATACTAATTAATGTAATTGAAGTAAATTTGCACCAAAGAAAAAACCAAACCTCGGCTCTGAACTCATTGTAGCCTTGCCGTGACATTGAAGACAGCAACTTAACAGCAACTTTGGTTTTATCACTCAGTACACCCATGTATACTTTTCCAAAACCTCCTTCCCCAATACTTGTCTTCAAATTATCTGTGATGACCAATATCTCAGAGTAACAAACCTGGCGATTTTTCGACTTAAGTAACCTTTCTTGGATTGATCTTTTGAGATTCTCTGCACCTGAGTAAAATACACACATTTTGGTTCATTCTACACTTTTGAAGTAAAATAGACACAATTAGGGGTGGAGGATTTGAGCCTGTAACCTATTGGATATATACTAATGCCATTGAGTTACTACTCTTGTTGGCATAGTTTTCTTTGTGTATATATTTTTGAAGTCATTAATCGTCCAGGGATTCTTTTCCATCTTCCCCATTTACCTCACTTTCTTTGTTTTTACTAGAAATATGCTTATATTTATTTTTATGACCTGGGAATTTGGAGCTTTGCTCCTCTAAACTCGAACTTGGGGTCGCCTGGGAAATTAATTCCCACCGTCGCCTCGAACTTGGGACCTCTAGGTGAGCAAACTCTCAAAGTCCAGACACTCGACCTGGGACTAGAAATATGCTGGAATTAGCTATGTACAAAAACAGAAGCAGAAGAAATGATATACAAACCTCTTTGTTTTCTCCTTTTGTAGAATATAACCATAAGGATAGGCAAGAAAACAGCTATTATGCTGGTGAGAATTATAACAACCAAATACTTGTTCCTCTTGTTAATCTTCTTCTTGTTATCACATTTAAGTGAAGTACAAAGATCTGGATTTTCACCCACACTTGCACAAGCAGAAAAAGATATCAGGTTTTAGCAAATAAAATTTCATTATTCTCTGTTAATGTTTAATATGAAAACAATAGAATTAGAAGGTGGCAACATGGAAATGGAAGTAAAAAAAAATAGAGAAAATGAGATATAACTAAACATAATTAGTTTGACAGCTTACTTTAATGTAAGTAATCCAGCTTCAGCCCTTTGCAAGAGAGCCTTAGGAATTAGGCCTGTGAACCTGTTTCTTGTTAAATAACTGCAAACACACCAGTAAAAAGATAGGTATATAACCTTCAATCAATTTACAACTAAAATTTCATATTCTGGATGTCAAAATTATAACTAAACAACTTACAGAATTCTTAAATTAGGAAAATTTACTAAGAATTCTGGTAGCTCTCCAGTCAACTCATTATTGGACAAATCCCTAATACAGAAAATGATATTGAGTTAGCATAAAATCATCTATAAATATGTTGAGACTAAAAATTGAAATATAAAGGAATGCAAATAGTAACGAAATAAGAAAGGAAAATTACAATATTAAAGCACCTCAAGAGGCTACTCTCATAAGAACTCCAAATTTTGCCAATTTCAAATCCCTCTAGCTTACTGTATTTTTTTTTTTTTTTCAAATATCTATGAATCACGGGACATACCACCTGACCCTACAACATTTGGATGGTAAGAAAATTAGTAGAAAATTAATTCCTTTGTAGGTGATATCATGGATTGAACCTATAACCTATTAGTTACTTAAGGCCAGCCTATTGTATGTGCAACCACTATTATAAAAGATTCCTTATCTAATGAACATTGTACCTTCTTAAAGTTTTTAGTATTTTCCTATTAAAAATTATAACAGAGAGACACTTACAAAGTTTGCAACATGGTTAGGTTTGATATGTAAGTAGATATTTCACCTGTCAGTCCACTTGTAGATAAGTTCCTGTTAAAAAAACCAACACTTTCTCATGAATTCATGAGATCCATCCTTCATATACAAAGAAAATTTTAATACAAGACTTGCACTTACAAGGATATAATTCTTGGAGCAGTTGTCTTACTACAATTTAATCCACTCCAAGAATATTCCATTGGCACACATGGATCTCCTTGCCAATCCTTCTTTATTCCATAAATTGACTTGATATTGGTAACTGCATCCACTAGTTATCCAAAGAAAGAAATCAAATTAGTATTCATTTAACTTTCAATAAATCAAACACACAAAGTACATCTAAAGAAAGATACCATCTCCTTGATCTGTTTCTAACTCTGATATGTTTTTCGCCATATATACTTCGAAAGCATTAATGATGGGAGGAAGCGTCGCGTTCTCGGTTTGAATGAAAGAAAATGTATGTCTGTTTGCTGCTTCCAATCCAGAGGAGTAAGTCATAGAGTACAAATAAGTTGGAATTATAGGTCCAACAAAATAATCTCCATTGTGTGTGACATTGAACTCTCTGCTTTGATCGACTCGTGGTATTACAACATCGGCAAAGTGCATAAATACATAGTACTGAGACGAATCTATTGTATCGAACCAAATCTCGAGAGGCTTGCTAGCATTTTTTGGAATGCAGGCACTTTGCATGACAATGGGTGGCAGTTGGAAACCGTTGTGCCCAAGAGCATCGACAGTAAGATTGGTGCTTACTCGTTTGCAATCATTCGGGCCAAATGGCAGCCAGATGCGGTCGTGAACATCGAAAGGGAATCTTTAAATATAATAGCCACAATCCACAAAAAAAAAAAATAATAAGTTACCATCTCTAACTTGTTAAAGTATATCCATCTTTTCAATAACAGTAAATTTGTTTGCAAAACCAATGATTAAAAATACCTGAAGCTTCGACCAGCGGTTGAACCGATGTCCATTCGAGTGTGAAGCGACAAGGATGCTGATAGTGTTCGATATGTGATGTTGGGCGAAGGTCTAAACTCTAATGCAGAAATAAATGGCACTCCATTTCCAGTATTGATCAGACATATTTGAACTTTATTTGAGGAGGCTACATGCACAAGATCTATGAAAGCCTCCATGTCATTTCCAGTGAAGTTTAATGTCTTCCACAAGCTATTCCCAATATATAGATCAAATGTCGGTAGCGAATCCAGACCATCATAATTCCCATACAAGAAGCTAGCTCGAATCAAGTACTCGGCGCCGTTTATAATGCTTATATTGTAACAGTTTCTAACACCATCAGGGAAACTTCTCAGCTTCTTCAATTGCATTGAGTAGGTATCTACATCTCTATATGCAGAAGCTACACTTTGACTCACCCCACTGTTTATGAAGGGCGCATCAGAAACATACGTAATTTCCGTCGTCGTTTCGGTGTAAGTCGCACCCTCTCGTAGTCCACAGTCTAAACTAGTGAAGCCTGAAAAACAAATAAGAGCTTTAAGTTTCTATATATAGATTATCTGAAGAAATGAAAACAAAATTTTCACCTGACTGATCCTGAGCTTGAACAAGAAGTAGAAGAGCCAGTGGCAAGCAAATTGGCAGGAAACCAAACAAGGAATACCCTGAGGTTTCCATTATCATCCTCCTGGTCCAATAGAAAACAACCATTTCTGCACCCTGAGGCAAATATATATGGTCAGTGTCGTCGAGGATCCTACGTTAGAAAAGTGAGAAAATCTCCTAGAATTTATAAGTCAGGTAAACTACTCCTCTCATCACTAATTGGTTTTGAGATGAAATCTGATCATAATATCTAATATGACATCAACACTCGTTAAAATAAAATTGAGATTGATTTAAGATTGGTTAGTCCAAAGTAGCATCATCTTGTTGAGGATTTACATTGAAAAAGTGGAGAGACCTCTTATCATTTATAAGATAGGTGGACTACTTTCTCATCACCAATTATTTTTGGATGGTAACTTATAGAGAATTTACCATCAACAGCACATTCTACCTCTTATATTATATTTGCAGCATAATTTCTAAAATAATTATCTATAGCACATAATTTTCTATTAGTGATAGAATGAGTCTACTCTATCAGTGATAGAACTCAACTAGTGATATAAGATAATTTTCTATCGGTGATAGAACTCAACTAGTGATAGATTGAGTCTACTACTGATTGAATTCTATTACTGGTAGAACTCTATTTAGATTTTTCTGCTACAGATAAATTATTTTTGATTTAATGCTATAGATGGACATATTTTACCTTTTTTTTATTATACATGCAATTTTTCCTAACTTATATGGTATTAGAGCCAATTAAATTCAAACGGGTATTTTAAGATTGGTTAGCATCTTATTGAAAAGTTAACAAAGGTGTGACTCTAATAGAAAGTCAACACAAGAGGGATTCCCTTTGAAGCTAGCATTGAAGATTGAAGAACAAGTTACATAGGAAAGTTGACCGAAACATAAACAATATAAATATACAAATCTCAATTGAATTCAATCAATCCATCAACATATTGTTCGAATCTCGTAATTATATATGGAACAATCGTGGAAATGACGATGGTATAGTATTATAAAGGGGCAGATTGAATAATTAAAGTATTGTGGAATGATTTATGGCAATTGATGCAAATGTTCAAGAAATTTTCGTCCGAGTCTGAGCTTGTCATGTTTCCACTTCGGCACATGGAAAGCTGCTGACTTTCTTAAATTAAAGTTTCAGGGGAGTTATTTTAAATAAGAGTTTTCTGCTCTAACCATCTATATTTTCTTTTTTTACTTTAGGCTGGTTTGGATGAGATTTTGGTTAAGGAGTTAGTTTGAGAAGTTATTTTGAGTAGTTAAAAAGTGAGAGTTATAATAAAAAATTCGTTTCGATGTAGTTTCTATGTAGAAGAGTTAGGGCATGTTTGGGGTGGGGGAAAGTGTGGGGATGGAATGGATCGGGTTCCATCCCATGTTTGACCCATGGACTTCCATAAGTTCACCCAATTCCTAACCAACCCCATGCGTGGGTCCATATTTTTATTTAAATATTAAAATATTAAAAAACTACACGATATTATTATTTTTATTTAAATAAAAACTTCAACACTTCTCTTTCCATCGCATCAAACATAACTTTATTATTAAAAAACTATTAAATAGGGAATTTGTGTTGTATACCCATTTTAAGGCCCCCAATTTTAATTATTGCACAATTTTATCAAAAATTCTTTTATACCAATTTTTCCTTTATTTTTTTTTAAAATTCCTTTCATGCACTTTCTTCAAATACACGCTCCTTCTTCTTCGACACATTCTTCTTCTTTGACTTTTTCTGCGCCTTCGTCTTTGATTTTGTGTTCAATTTCTTATGTGGCTTCATCTTCTTTGATTTCTTGTTCGATTTCTTCTTCTCTTCTCCTTTTTTTTTCCTCTTCTTCTCTACGATCTTCTTCTCTTCTCTTTTTTTTTTCCTCTTTTTCTCTACGATCTTCTTTAATCCTTCGAGCTTCAACAAAATCGAAGAAAGATCATCGATTTTGTTTGTTTTACTTTCGATTTTATTTCTCAATCCATCAAAATCATCATGGATTGTCGTGCCATATAGGTTACATATATTAGATTCTTTATTTTACTTTTCTTTTGGAGACGAAGGGATTCGAAAGTGGCAGTGGCCGGAATTGGGTTGAGAGGAATCAAAGAGGAAGAAGAAAGAGATGGCGGCGATTTCAATCAGTGATATATGAG
>JBBMEF010000001.1:13603825-13640758 GCA_037832685.1 Sicyos baderoa | reverse complement strand
ACTGATATAGTCCTTGCTTGTGGTTCCACTGGACACATAACTGGATTCTGGGATAACCACCGCTGGGTCGGCGACGTCGATTCCAAGTACTTCCCTTCCAATCTCCTTCAGAACCACTGATCGGTTGCCTCACCAGCAGACGCACCGCTCCCTTACGCTCCTTACCAAACAGCGTTTGTCAGGCTCCGACTTCACTTACTATTTTCCAGTGAGCTTCGGCCAGAAATTCATCCGCCTGAAACTCCATCATAAAATCAGGCTAATTTTGATAGAAACTCCAGCGAAAGCGAGTAGTTATGTGTCCAGTGGAACCACAAGCAAGGACTATATTGTCTGTGGGGGTGTAGGGATTGGCCTTAACATGGAGGGAGAGGAAGTGGAGGAAGATGAAAGCGAGTAGGAGGGTAGCACTTGCAGAAGCATGCCTGGGTTTACAATGCATGCATAAAACTTAAATAATGGTAGCAATTTATATTGATTCAATGTCTTTGATAGCGCATAGTAGTTGATTCAATGCATGCATAAAACTTAATGGTAGCAAACATAATTGAATCAATTCCAATCTAATTACAAAGTGGTGTGAGATAGTTTTCTTTATTTTTATTTCATGCAATTTATTTTTCCACTATAAAAAACGCAAATAACTTTTTTTTTTGTCCATATCTAATAAGAAATCTAAATAATAGATCAGTTTATTCAGTTTCTTGCGATAGACCTGATCATTAATGTTATAAAAGTTTATTGTTTGGTATATTAAATTTATTATTTAAGCTCTTTCTTCTGTTAATAGAGTTTATTTCATTTTAAAAACATTTTTAACTCTTTTCATTGTGTACCCAATTAACTCACTATGAAGCTTAGATTTTAAGTTGCAACAATTTTTAAACTTTGAGTTATAATTTTTTATCGGTAATACAAACAAAGCATAGTCCCACATTGATTAATCAAGAAGAAGATCTTGGGTGAGAGGGAGGACAACAATAGACATTGGTTATATGAAGTCTTTTAGGTGAAACAAAAAACAAAGTCAAGTGGTATCAGAACGATTATCCTTACTTAGCCATGTCGGTAGAATTCACGAGTATGTAACAAAATATTTGTGCGAGTCTCAAAATGGAGGTGCTTTGGTGAGGGTGCGTATGAAATAGTTGTTGGGTGTTCAAACGTAAGTTGAGTGGATCCGTGGTTAAGTTTCTTGATTTACTTTAGTGTATTTCGGAATGATCCACGGTTTGAGTTAAGGTGGGCTCAAGTGTAATTCGGAATGATCCACACTTTGAGTTAAGGTGGGCTTAAGTGTAAATTCAAAAAATGACTATTCAATGAGGATGGCTCCGTGTGATACTTTGTTCAGGAAGAATTGTTGGGATACAAACAAAGTGCTTGTCCCACATTGATTAAATAAAAGGTAGATCTTGAGTTTTTAAGGGAGGACAATATCTCCATTGATATAAAGTGTTTTTGGTGATTAAATAAAAAGAAGCTGGCCATGCCCAAATTAGACAATATCATACCAATGTTAAGATTTCTTTGAGTGTGAGTGGCGTTTCCTTGACAATTTTGGTATAGTGAATTAAATCAGATAAAATATACTTTCAAGTACAGTTATAATCTATATTAAATCTCTTGTAACATTGCCTCATTTTTCATTTCTATTATGAAATAAAGATCAATGAAACTGAAAGCAATAATCAAAGAAAACACAAACAAGAAAGTTTCAAAACAAAAAAAAAAGATGGTTTTTTTGAATTCTATCTAGGACTTAAAATTGAATCAGAGCCAATTGAAGTGTATGAAAAATTTTCATTGTTAGGTGGCCTAAATGAAGTTCTGTTATGAGCCATTTCTTGGCACTCAATGAGTTGTTTATTCACATCATTCATTTCAGGCCTTTGTGTTGAAGTTGACAGTGTGCAGGACAAAGCTAGCTCCATGAATTTTCTAGCTGAACAAATTTCTATGGAGCCTTCTAATCTTTGATCCACAATGCTCTGATGGTTTCCTTCTAAAATTTGAGGCTCTGCCCAATCCACTATGTGTATGTTGTTCTCATTACTCTTGATTATGGCGGGTCGGCCCGTGATCAGCTCAAATAAGACGATCCCGAAACTGTAAACATCACTTTTCTTGGTGAAGTTTCCAGACAAATGGATCCTGCAACAGATTTGATTTCTATGCCTGAGTTTTCCTTGAGTAAGCACAAAAAACACTTCTTTTGTAACTGATGTTATGTTTTCCTTGGATAATAGAAAAAAGAGTGAACTCTTACAATTGTGTCTAATTTAATCTTTGAACTTTAATGTTAGTGACTGAAACACTTGTCGATACTTACGCTGGGTCGACATATCCGAAAGTGCCAGCAGGACATGTGGCCAAATGAGTATCATTCTCATTTGCAAAGATCCTGGACAGTCCAAAATCTGATATTTTAGCCTGCATTTTTTCATTCAATAAGATGTTTGAAGTCTTCAAATCTCTGTGAATTATTGGTGGCTTGCAAGAGTTGTGCAAATATTCCAGCCCTGCAGTTAGTTTACTAGATGTCACAAACCACAAGTATATGAACCAATAAGTATTGTGTTATTTTTATACACCTTGTGCTGCATCAAGTGCAATTTGTAGTCTTTGCATCCAGCTCAAGACTGTGCTAGAATCTGCAAAAAAGTGTAAAGAAAATCATCTTATATAGTTAACCAACCTAGTATACAAAATCCGTTTAAGGATGGGTTATAATAACCGATGGGTTAGCCCATAATCTTTTATCCCAACTATAATAACCTTCTAGTCATGTTATAATAACCTGCATCCCAAACACAATTGTTATATTAACTCCCTCCGTTATAATAACCTATCGTTTAAGTATGTGAATCTCTGATTCACAAACACTAAAATTCGAAATCTATATTTGATGAGATTGGTAACATTAGATAATGTGGGGTTCCACCTTAAAATCAATTATCGTATAAAGATATTGAAGACTCCTCATCTTTTTAATGTCGAATAAGATGAGTATCTCCAACGATTAAAAACTATCTTGAGACCAAAGATTTTGACAAAGAAAAACTATGACATGAATTTCACAAGGGAGAAACCTCCTCTTTTAAGACTGATTACCAGATAGATGTTTTCTTAGATTTCCATTGGCCATAAACTCATAAATGAGAGCCTTATTCTCAGCCTCATCACAGTAACCAATGAGAGAAACCAGATTTCTATGATGAACAATGGTCAATATTTGAGCCTGCATTTGCATACACAATATATCAGATTAATTCTAGTTAAATTAGTACAACAAAATTTGAACAAAAGAAAAAAAGAAAAAAAAAGAAAAGAAAAGAAACCTCTGTTTTGAATTCAT
The DNA here is from genome assembly GCA_037832685.1 of Sicyos baderoa. Classification (NCBI taxonomy): domain Eukaryota; kingdom Viridiplantae; phylum Streptophyta; class Magnoliopsida; order Cucurbitales; family Cucurbitaceae; genus Sicyos; species Sicyos baderoa. The sequence continues at coordinate 13,637,400 of JBBMEF010000001.1, read as the reverse complement.
TAGAGCCTTGCCTTGATGATGCAGACAGTAACTTGATAGCAACTTGAATTTTATCACTCAGTACACCCAAGTACACTTTTCCAAATCCTCCTTCTCCTATAGTTGTTTTCAAGTTATCTGTTATCACCAAAATCTCATAGTAATGAACCTGTTGGTTCTTTGATTTAAGTAACCTTTCTTGGATTGATTTTTTGAGGTTTTCTGCAAGAAAAATCAGCATATTATGTTCATTCTACTATACACCTCTACAAGTGACACAAACCACCTTAGATTACCAAGCCTAACCTAGGATCAGATGCGCCGGCAATAGATCCCAACTAGAAATCGAGTCTAGTATCAACCTAACGTGAAAAAAGTAACTTTGTAATCCATAACATGCGTGTTTTTCAGTATCGAAATCGTTATGTTATTGATTACAAAGTCAGTTTACTTCATGTTAGGTTGACAATACACCCCTTTACTAGTTGGAGTCTATTGTCAGCATGTAGGTAGAGCAGGAAATCTTGTGTTCAAACTCTTATCGAGTTCGTTTCATCCCTAATTAATATTGATTTTCACTTGACAAACATTTTCAAATTTTCAAGCTCCATAAGCTTAAGCTTTAAGATAGATCGATGATTTAACATAATTCAACAAAAAGTCATTCATGTTTCAGAATATTTTTTTATCTTCTTTACTACAAATACATTTGAATAATGAAGTACAGAAAAAAAACCCAGATAAAATGAGAGATTTACCTCTATCTTTTCTTCTTTTGTAGATTACTAGAGCAAAGATTAGGATAGGTAGGAGAACAGCTACAATACATGAGAGAATTATAGGGACCAAGTACTTGTTCCTCTTTTTATTCCTCCCCTTGTTATCACATATAACTGATGTACAAAGATCTGGATTTTCACCAACACTTACACAAGCAAAAAACAGTATAAAGTTTAAGAAAATGATTTTTCCTTTACATAGAGAATGAGAAGTAACTCAAATTGAAGTGTGATTTCATAGATAACCTTAATGTAAGTGATTTAGCTTCAACCCTTTGCAAGAGAACTTTAGGAACAGAGCCTGTGAACTTGTTTCTGGTTAAAATGCTGCAAACACAGTAAATAGTAGATTAACTTCAATTTTCATCTGGAATTTCATGTCATAGATGACAGGATTAACATTTAAAACTAAGGTCCCGTTTGATAATCATTTCGTTTTTAGTTTTTGGTTTTTGAAATTTAAGCCTACAAGAACTAGTATACCATATATTTTTTCTACATAGATATTACATCTTGATTCTTGCCTATATTGATAGAAACCAAACCAAAATTTGGAAACAAAAATAAGTAGCTTCCAAAAGTTTGTTTTTGTAATTTGGTTACCATTCACATACTTTATTAAAGAAATTTAGACACATTGGAAGAAAGATGAAGTACATTGTAGGAAATATGAGTAAAATAAACTTAAATTTTAAAAACCAAAATCAAAAACCCAAATGATTATCAAACGGGACCTTAGCTTTCAAGATTTGACTTGATTTTTGTAAACATTGGCAAAAAGATAGATACCACACCAAAAGATAGATACCACACCAATGCACGTTATAGGTGATAGTAAGATTTATAAGCTTAGATTTTAAAAAACCAAAAACCAAAACTCAAATGGTTATCAAACGAGTCTAAGAAACTTACATAACTCTTAAATTTGTCATATTTGCTAAGAATTCTGGCAGCTCTCCAGTCAATTCATTGTGGGACAAGTCCCTAATAGAGAACAATGTTTTAGCTAATGGCATTTATGCCCTCCTAATATCCTAATTATATATCAGATATTTCCCAACAAGAGACATCAACTGAGAAATACTTACAGAGTTTGCAACATTGTTAGATTTGATATGTAAGAAGATATTTCACCTGTCAATCCACTTGCTGATAGATTCCTGTACATAAAATTCACATTTTCTCATGAATTCATCCTTTAAATGTTGAGCTTCATAAAAGCCTTGCACTTACAAAGATATGATTCTTGGTTCAGTTGCATTGCTACAATTTAACCCACTCCAAGGATATTCCATTGGCACACATGGATTTCCTTGCCAATCCCTCTGTATCCCATAACTTGACTTGATATTGGTTATTGCATTTACTAAGTATACAAAGAAAAATCAGATTAGTATTCATTAACTTCCAATAAAGGACATTAAGAAAAGCATACCATCTCCTTGATTTGCTTCTAACTCTATTATGTCTTTCGCATAGTATATCTCGAGGGCATTGATGATGGGAGGAAGAGTTGCGTTCTCGGTCGAAATGAAAGAAAATAAATGTCTATCTGATGCATCTAATGGATTTCCATTGGAAACATTTAGTGATAACAAGTAACTTGGGCTTAGAGGTCCATAAAAAAATTTCCCATTGTGGATGATATTGAACACTCTACTCTGGTTTGGTTGAAGCTCAACAACCTCAGAAAAGTGCATAAATACATAACATTGAGATGAATTTTTTGTATCCAAAACAATCTTCTTGACTGTGGAAGCAGTTCTCATCACAATGAATGGCACTTGGTATTTGTCCTGCCCAATATTACCTACCGAAGTGTCGGTTGTCACTTCCGTGTCCCCGTTGTAGCGAAATGTCGACCAAATGCGATCATAAGCATCAAAAGGGTATCTTAAGAAGAGAGAGTGATCACATAAACAAAATCACATGTCAGTATCTCACTTTAGTACTAAACTTTGTTTTTGCAAAACTAGTGCATCAATACCTGTATTCTTTGTACTCTGTCGGACCGAAGTCGAATCGAGAACGAAGCAATAAGGATCCTGACTTGGTTTTATAACTTGTGTTGAGTAAAGGTCTAAACTCTAGAGATGAAATAACTGGCACTCCATTCCCTGTATTGATCAAACAAATGTGGAGTTCATTTGAGGAGGTAATATGTATGAGGTCTATGAAATGTTCCATCTGTATAACCGTGAAGTTAACAGACTCCCAAAAGCTATTCCCAACGTAGAGATCGAATGTCGGCGGCGAATTCAGGCCATCGTAATTCTCGTAGAGAAAACTCGCTCGAATCAAATATTTGGTACTGTTTACAATGCTGACATTGTAGCAGTTCCTGATTCCTTGAGGGAAGCTTCTGAGTGTCCTAAAGTGAATTGGATAGGGACCTTGGCGTCCAATTCGAGCACCTATGCTTGCACTTACGCCGCTCTTTATATACGGTGCATCAGAAACATAGCTAATATTGGAGTCTTCATAGTATCTTGTACCATCTGGTGATCCACAATCTAAACTAATGAAGCCTAAGAAACAAATAACATACAAATTAAGCTTAAATTCTCTATATGAATATAGATTGGAAGAAGTTGGATAAATTTGTTACCTGACTGATTTAGAGTTTGAGCAGAAAGTAGAAAAGCAAATGCTAAACCACTAAGGAAAAAAATAAATCCCATTATCATTGTAAGCACTCTTTTACTTTTGGCTCTTTCTTTTGCTGCATTGATTGGTGGGAATTCAAAATGCAGCCATTTTTGCACCTTGAAACATATATGCTAAAGCCTGTGATGACAATAAAAAGTCAACACAAGAGGAATTGTCTTAACAGAATGGGAGATTTAAGAAGTTAAATTAAGTACTTTGAGCACATGGGATACCTTTGACTTTACATTCATAAGTTTAATTGGAGTAGAAGAGTTTTTAAGTCAATGATTTGATTATTAGCATTTATTTATGTATGATCCCAATTCACACTTCAACTTCAAAGATTTGGTTCTTACTTTTTATGTTTTTTTTTTCTTTTCATTTTCTCTATAAATGATTATTTTCCATCCATGGTTTTGTATAAGTTATAATTTTGATGTTATTTCTACTGTTGTTATTTTTTTGGGTTTAAAATACCATTCTAGTCTCTCAACTATCATTTTTGTTACATTTTGGTCCCTAAATTTTTAAAAGTCCAATTTTGGTCTCAAACCGTTGATTAAAATAAATTTGATGTTACTAACTAATACCGGTTAATTTATATATTAGATTCTCAATTTTCAATATAGCATCAATGTTTTTGACATATCAACAATTCATCACTGTTTGGGTCAACAATTCTTTACCTTATTGGAGACTATGTAAACATATTCTCCATGCCATCACTGGTTGATGGAAAACAAGGACTTTTATCTATCATTGTGAACGATCAAATGTCCTAAAAAGGTGCGTTTTTTTTCTTCTTTTTCTTGTGGGAACTTAGTCATGCATGGTTGTGTTAACACGAATGATGTGGTGTTAACACGAACTTAGTCATGGTTGTGTTAACACGAATGATGTGGTGTTAACACGAACTTAGTCATGGTTGTGTTAACATGAATGATGTGGTGCAAAAGAAGAAGTGTTCATATACTATGCTTTCCCCAAAATGGTGCCTAAATTGTATGAAGGAACCAAAAGTGTGAGTCATCTCTTTGTTAATTGTCCATTGCTTTTAAGTAGGGTGGTCCTATTTGTTAATTGTCCATTGACTTACTGATTTACTAATGGCGTGGTCACCCTTTCAAAGATGAAGCAGAGTTTTATTTGGTTGACCCGAAATGGAGAATCATATACACACTCGGGTTAATTTTGGAGCAAAAGAGCTCAACCTTTAGTGTTCTATTTACACAATGACAGTCTTTTTGTAAATCCATCTTTTGCAACCTTCATCAATGAAACGTATTTGTTTCGTAAATTAAAAAAAAAAAAAAAAAAGTATATATATATATCAAACAGAACATTTGTTTTTGTTTCGGTTTTTCTTTCCAGATGCACGTAAGCTGGCCTAGATAGTCATGAACATCAAAAAGAAAAAAGTGCCATCCCTACTCGAAGCCAACAACAAAAGCTGTCTGAGTTGAATTATAATGTAATGTTGCCTCCTCTATATATTCCACTAGAGTAATATTTAGGTAAGGGTGGGTAAGTATTTTGGAAATACTTACCCACCCTTACAACCACACATTTTTACTTTTGCATTTCTCTCTCCATCAATCAAAACCAATATTATTTTAAAAAAATAGAAATGTGTGGTTGTAAGAGTGGGTAAGTATTTCCAAAATACTTACCCACCCTTACCTAAGTATTACTCATTCCACTATCAGAGAAGGATTGATGAAAAAAAGAGGAAAGATTTGTTTAATTTTTATCTAGGACTAAACAATGATTCAGAGCCAATTGAATTATAAGAGAAATCCTCAGTGTGATTAGAAGGAATCTGTGGCATTTTGTCCTGAACCATCTTCACACATTCAATGAGTTGTGACACTACCTCGTTCATGTCCGGCCTCTCTGCTGTCGTTGGCAGAGTACACGACAGAGCCAACTCCACAAATTTTCCAACAGAACAACTTTCTATGAAACCTTCTTCTAACCTCGGATCAACAATGTTCTGGATATTGCCTTCTGCAATGAGTGGCTTAGCCCAGTCCACAATGTGGATGTTGTACTCCGAGCCCTTGATTATGGCCGGTTGGCCGGTCACCAACTCGAACAACACTATCCCGAAACTGTATACATCGCTTTTCTTGGTGAAGTTTCCAGATAAGTGAATCCTGCAATAGATTTAGAGGTTTCATTTCTTTAGTTTTTGAGTGCACAAGATGTTTCTCTTATTATATTGGGATCCTTCAAAACAGGAAACATAGAATCTGACTCTTCTGACATTGAAATTTGTTTGAATGGTAAGAAAAAGTAGGTCATGTTGTTTGTCTATTTAAGTATGCTAGATTTTATTTCGTAGAGTTTTGATACTAAATCGATATAATAATCCACATTTTCTTTTTGGACAATGTAGGAAACGGAGGCAAAATTTGGGGTCGCCTGAGAAATTAATCCCCACCGCCGCCTTGAACTTGAGACCTCAAGGGGAGCACACCCTCAAGGTCTAGGCACTCGGCCACTGCACTGTTCGTCCCTAGGGGACGATATAACAATCTAAATTGAAATTTGTTGTACAATAAAAAAGAAAGTAATATACAAGTTGCAGCATCAGATATGCTAACATCGATCGGATTACTCATTTTAGTCGAGAATTGTTGATACTTACGTAGGGTCGACATATCCAAAAGTTCCAGCAGGACATGTGGACAAATGTGTATCATTTTCATTTGCAAATATCCTGGACAATCCAAAATCTGATATTTTTGCTTGCATTCTTTCATTCAATAAGATGTTTGAAGTCTTCATGTCTCTGTGGATTATAGATGGCTTGCAACCATTGTGTAAATATTCTAACCCTGCAGTTTTGTTTACTAGTCACAAACCAGAAAAGGGTAAAAATAACAAAGTATGGACTAATAATAATGTGTCTATGTTATTTATTATACCTTGTGCTGCATCAAGTGCAATTTGGAGTCTTTCCATCCAACTCAATGCCTTTGTGTTTGGATCTGTCTCAGTGAAAGGGAAAAAAATCATCATATATAGTAAACTGTAAACCAGCCATCAGGATACATACGTTTTAGAGCAATCTCCTTTTTCAAGACAACATTATAATTACCAGATAGATGCTTGCGTACATTTCCGTTCGCCATGAATTCATAAATGAGCGCCTTATTCTCGCCCTCGTCGCAGTAACCAATAAGAGAAACCAGATTTCGATGATGAACAATGGTTAAAATTTGAGCCTGCATTTGCCCAGTTTGTCAGCTACTAGTTAACTTGGTACAAGACTGAAGGATAAAAAAACTGAACCTCTGCTTTGAATTCATTGGGGCCTTGTCGTGAAGAAGCAGACAGAAGCTTGATAGCAACTTGGGTTTTATCGCTCAGTGCACCGTAGTACACTTTTCCGAATCCTCCTTCCCCAATGGTTGTCTTCAAGTTATCTGAGATAACAAGTATCTCAGAGTACCTAACTTGCCTGTTTTTTGATTTGAGAAGCCTTTCTTCGATTAATCTTTTCAGTTTCTCTGCAACAAAAAAATATAAACAACCATCGTGGAATGGCGTAGTAGGAACTAAAAGATAACAGGTTCAATCTATGGTAGTCACCTTTGTAGGAATTAAATTCCTACAAGTTTCCTTAACATCCAAATATTATAGGGTCAAACAGTATGTTCTGTGACAATAGTCGAAGTGCGTGCAAGCGGCCAAAACAGTCACATATGTATAAAAAAAACACACCTTTATAGTCAATCATTACTCATAAACTTTTTTCCTTGTTTACCTAAGACCCCGTTTGATAACCATTTGGTTTTTTTGTTTTTTGTTTTTGAAATTTAGGCCTATTCTCACTCAAATTTTCTACAATGTGTTTCACCCTTCATATGATATATCCAGCTTTCCTTAAGAAAGTAAGTGAATACTAACGAACTTTTAAAAACAAAAACAACCTTTTGGAAGCTACTTTTTTTTGTTTTTAAATTTTGGTTTGGTTTCTATAAATATGGGTGTGAGGTAGATATCCAAGTAAGAAAAAACATATGGTAAAATAGTTGTTATAGGCTTAAATTTAAAAAACCAAAAACAAAAAACCAAATGATTATCAAACGGAGCCTAAGTTACATTATCTTTACATAAAGTATGCGGCAATTAGTAATCTAACGATGTGTTAAAAACATATAAGCTATAGAACCAGAAACAGAAGCTGAAGAAATGAGAGGCTTACCTCTTTGTTGTCTCCTTTTGTAGATTACAAGAGTAACCACTAAGATAGGAGTGAGCACAGCTATTACAGCGGATAGGATTATGAGGGCCAAGTACTTCTTCCACTTGCTATAGCATTTCAGTGATGCACAAAGATCTGGATTTTCACCCACACTTGTACAAGCAGAAGATAATGTCAGGTTTAAGCAAATGAATTTTCACTTCTCTTTTCTGTTAATCTTTACTATCAAACATTAAATTAGAAGGTGACATCATGGCAGTATTGAAAAGGAGATTTTGCATGTATAACAAAAAAAGATAAAATATTTCCATCTATAGCACAAAATCAAAACTAATTCATTTGTCCAAATTGAGTTCTATCACTGTTTGAGTTCTATCAGTGATAGCATTCAATCAGTGGTAGACTCAATCTATCACTAGTTGAGTTCTATCACTGAGAGAAAATTATGTTCTATCACTGTTTAAGTAGACTCATTCTATCATTGGTTGAGTTCTATCACTGATAGGTAAGTATTTTGGAAATACTTATCCACCCTTATAACCACACATTTTACTTTTGTATTTCTCTCTCCATCAATCAAAACCTTTTTTTTTTAAAGTAAAAATGTGTGATTGTAAGGGTGGGTAAGTATTTCCAAAATACTTACCCACCCTTACCCAAGTATTGCTCGATAGAAAATTATCTGCTATAAATGAATTATTTTAGAAATTGTGCTGCAAATATAATAAAAGAAGTAGAATGTGCCATGGTAAATCCACCGGAGCAAATGAGAAATAGCTTAGAATAAAGCGGAGGGAAATAAACTTAGTTTGATTGCTAACCTCAATCTAAGTGATCCAGCTTCAGCCCTTTGCAAAAGAGCCTTAGGAACTTTGCCTGTCAACTTGTTGCTGGTTAAATTACTGCAAACATGGTAAAGAGATATATAACCTTTAATTTAATCCTGGAACTCTACATTTTCTGAACGTTTTTGGATTGAAACTAAGGAACTTACAGGGTTCTTAAATTTGGCAAATTTACTAAAAATTCTGGTACCTCTCCTGTCAACTCATTATTGGAAAAATCCCTGACAGAGAACAGAATGTTAAGTTGGCATAAAATCTATATCCATCAACTTTACTTGTTATTTAAATATGTTCCAAGTCCTGTTTCAATTTCACAATACTATTGCATTCTAGATGGACCCTTACAGTGATGTTATTGATTGGAGACCCTCGATTGAAGCTGGAATTTCTCCTGTTAACTTGCTTGAGCTCAGGTTTCTGCTTGCAAGACAAGAGAGAAAAGAAGCGTGTATTATAACAGAGAAAAACGACATGCATGTGCCCAACATAGACTCTAATGTTTGAGAATTTCTCATGTATAATGATAAATGTGACAAGGTTGGACATTTAGAGGGGGTAATTAGTTAGAGAGTTTGTTAGGAATTTTAGTGAAATCTCGTGGGCTCAAAGAGAGTATGCTCTTGCGAATGAGAGGTTCCAAGTTCCTAACAAAATTTGGCTTATCTTGTAGTTTTCTTGGTTATTTGATATCAATATAGATCTTGAATCCGAATGAAAAGTCATATATAGAGTTCAAATTCACGATTTATAGAAAACTCTGATGTTTTAAGAGTGTACTCACATTGAGAGGACTCCAGATTGGTTGCTGTTGCTGCAAGTTAAACCAGCCCACAACAATTCAGTAGGAAGACATGGATCACCTTCCCAGTTTCTGATCAATCTGAATGCTTGCTTGACACCCATCATTGCGTCGGCTATTATTTCCAGTGGAAAATAGGAGATCAAACGTCAATAAATCGAGAGCAAGAGGAAAAAATACGACGATGATCTATAATTTTCAGCTTAGTAGTATGACATTATTAGGGGTAAGGAATGGAAATGCTAATCTACCGACTAATCATGGTACTATTCATTTTTTTAGTCCATAATACAGATACAATTAGTCAACGTGGCTACAAAATCCTAAAGAAAAGCCGTTGAGATATGTGTTGAATTGTTTGATGTCCCACGATTACTTAGTCGGGGTCTCGCTGCCCAGTTAGCGAGCGAGAGTCTCAAAGGCGAGGCCCATGGTGGGGGCTCGGGGGCAATGCCCCCAAAACCTAGACGAAATATGTAATTAGGTTTATGTTTCCGTTGTTGGGCTTTATGTAACTGGGCCTACAATACGCTTTCATGAGAGTGTACTATATGAACTCTCTTAAAACTCTAGCTCCATCTGATCGACATTTTGTATTCGTACTCTCCTTAATAAAAACGCTCTCTCCTCTATCCGTGGATGTAGTTAACACACCGTTAGTGAAGTATATGAATTTTGTATGTTTTATCTCACGTTCTTTTACAGTTTTATCTTTGATTGTTGCCGTTTTCATAACAAAGGCTAATGCCCACAGAAAAATAAGTTTAGGAAACAGAAACACAGACAAGAACAGAAGATATACCATCTTCAGAAACAGTTGATGCATTTTGCATCTCTTTTGCAGAATATATCTCAAAGCCATTCAGTAGTGGAGGGAGGTCCGATCCCTTGGCAGCGGAGATCGAAAACTGCAGTCGGCCTGTGCTATCAGGCGTGCCATTTAGACTGAGAGATAGGGGCTTCAAGTAATCAAGTGTAGCATTTGCTGTTGCATTTCCTTGGCCAGTCAAATCAATCTTCAATCTTCTCTGTTTCCCTTGAAGCTTTTCTATCTCAGCAAAGTGGAAATAAACATAAAACTGTGAATTGGAAAGTTGGCTCTCCCAGACATAGCTCAAGGAGCAAGTGACATTTTGTTCCTTTGCAGCCGTTTTCAACAACGTATCGGGTATATTGTACGCATCGTTATTTCCCTGGATTATGCTGGAGTTGGTGACACTTGAATTCAGCGTGTCATCGTTCAAGGGGTTCCAAATTCGATCATAAACATCATCCGGGTATCTAGTTTACAAAAATTGCAAGCAAGTCAACAAAAGAGACACAACATTCAAAACTATTGCATTGGCCCTATAAGATCCATCGTCCATCCAGCCTCAGCATATTACATAAAACAAGGGGAGTGGAACTAAATCATCAAATGAAAGTTACCTTATATTCGATCTGCCACCAATGTCGTAACGCTGCATCGTAACTAGTGCCGTGGCTGGGGTTCGATAAATTGAATTATCTACATGTCGCAACTCCAAGGCTGAAATGTAAGGCACCCCTTTGCTAGAGTTGAAAAGACAGACATTAATGTAATTTGTAGAAGGGGTATAAAGGGTCTCTACATATCCATTGTCCCAGTCCACTGTCCACCACAGATTGGCCCCAAGGTATAAATCAAAGGTAGGGGTGTTGTTCTTTCCATCATAATTTCCGTAGAGAAACGAAGCTCGAATCAAGTAAGTGCTGTCCTTTCCTTTTTCAGGTTTTAGGACATAACAATTCCTTCTCCCATCAGGAAAACTTCTCACATTTTTTAGCTGCGGCCGAAGATTTCTCGAGATGTTAGCGGAAACTGGCCTGCTGATTCCTGTATCTACAAAATCTCTATCTGATTTGTACCAGATGCCATTATCCATATAATCTCCATCTGCTCCACAGTCAATGCTAATGAAACCTAGTACAAGTGTTTGAGAGTAGGAAATAAGTAAGATATGCATTTTCAATTCACAAGTAGAAGTCTAACAAACCAAAAACTTATCAAAAGCGAACTTTTTTTTTTTTTTTTGAAACCAGGAAATCAGAGCTTCGCTCCACTACATTCGGGGTAACCACGCCCATCCCTAGGCCAGGCACCGGGAAACATCGAAAGAATGGAGACATAGGAGGTGTCTTGAGATCTTGAGGGGAGCACACATTCAAAGATTAGGAGGTGTCTTGAGATCTTGAGATCTTGGGGACGATCAAAAGCGAATTATTAGGTGCAAAGTACACATTTTCTTAAATATGATGCTCACAATGGAAAGTTTCAAATCAACAATTCCAAACGCTCAGTTTGTGCAACCCACAAACTAACAACAACTTTGCCTTGACTCATGATCTCCTCCTCCTACCCATGTAAACCCTTTTTTCCTTAACAAGTTCAGATCTTTACAGTATTAAGAACAAAAACAAACCAAAATCTGATTCTATTCTATTGCTATTTCTATTCCTAGCATGAATAAACATAAATCCAACTAGCCAAATACAATTTAAACAATGGAAGTAAGATCAAGAATCCACCAAGAGAACTTTGAATGTCGACCAACAAACTCACCTGAGGTGCCGTCCGAAGCAAGTTTCCGGCCGCCGTGTCGGTTGAATCCAGCAGCTAGTTTAGAGTTGCAGAGAATACTCAACACCCAGAAGAAGATGAACCAAGTTTTCAAAAAAAGACAAAACTTGGTGACTGAAACTTGCCGGCCATTTCCAACATAATCCATACGTTAAAACCTCTAAATAAAGCAGAACATTGCCCCAACAAAAATCCAGATGAATAATCAAGAAATGCTCAAAAAATGATACTTTTGTGCTATTTCTTGGTTCCAAAGAAGCCTGGTCTTTCTAAAATTATGTGTGTGGACATTAACGTCACACACAAGAAGAAGGGAAAGAACACAAAAGAAACTTGTCTACGAGAAAAGTCATCCAAACCGCGTCTATGGTTAATTTCAATTAGACTAAAAAGAATAGTCCTCAAGTTTGAAATGGTTTTCAATTTCATATAGTATATTCCATTGCATCACATCAAGGGGAGATTGAATTAAGGGGTTGGGAGAGTAGAAGAGATAAAATCATTCCAACCGCATGTTTGTTTGTTTTTTTTTTTTTTTTTTTTTTGCATAACAACCTCTCCCAACTCTTGATGGACTTTTTCACATCCTATCAAACATATTTAATCATATCAAACTTTATTATAATAAAAATTAATGTAAAATAAAAAATCTTCTCTCTTAAACATCAGTTCCCAAAAAAAGATTCAAACATCTCCTTTTAAAACATAAATCCCGAAAAATAATTTCTAACATCTCCTCCCCAAAACATCATCCAAAACAAATACTTTATCCTTTCAAATCATTCAATTTCCTCTCCACTTCCTTTTCCCTCCTCCCAAACTCCAAACTCCAAAATCCAATCATTCCAATCCCTAGTACAATTGGCGAGAGGCCATTTGATACCGTTCGTCCAAAATTTAGCAATAACAAAATGCTTAAAATATATTAGACAAATAGACATACAATGAGAACTCATGAACCCAATTTTGTCCTTCTCTAACCTTATTAAAAATGAAATACCAATTTTGTCCTAAACTAAATGGTTAAATGTGTCAAATATCTTAATTTTTTATTTTTTGAGTGTAATCTTAATTTTGTATTTAATTGGTCAACAAATTTATGAAGCATCTAATAGAAGACTAGGGAAGTTTAGGAGGGGATAGGAAACCCACAGCTGCCGGTCGGGGGCGGGGATAAACTTGTAAATAAACGAAGTAGCTTAGCAGCTTTTCCTCATAAGTTCAAGAAACATAAAATTAACTAGAAATTTTCTTATTATTTGGAGAAGAGTCACGTCTTTTTTTTTTTTTTTTTTTTTTTTTTAAGCATGAATATTTCTATATCTAGAAATTTTGAACACGGTAAAAGTTTTGTATTTCTTTCTCAGAAACTCTGCAACAGTTTTCATTCAAAAGAAACTCCAAAACAGCCTAAAGAGGACGAGGTGTCCCTTTTCTAGTAGGTATTACAACTTTTTAATAAAAAAAGGTCCTCAAAGTTTATGGAATTATTTAAAACTAAATCAGAAATCTAGGAGTGAACTTATAATTTAATCATAATCTATAATTATTTTTTTTTTTAATTTATCATAGTCTATAATCATTTAATTACATAACAGAACAATGATTACAACAAACATCTCTTGAAGATATATAAAAAATGGACACGATCTACAAATTCACATGCACAGAAACAAGAATAAGAAAAGGAAAAATATTTTTTCAATCTCTAGGATTGAGATCTAATTTTAATTTAATAATATATTTCAAAATTGAACAATTTTATTAGACATTTCAATAATGCTGAGTTTTAGACACGAAAATAACAAAATTGTTAGTTACCTTAACTAGAATGATATTAAATTAATTTTAAATTTCAATATAATGATAAAGTGATTATTTAGATTTCTTTTGATAATTTTTTGGTTTTTTGTTTTTTGTTTTTGGAATGTAAATTTATTCTCTCAAATTTCCTACCATATATTCCACCATTTTTACAATGTATCCATCTTCCCTTAGGAAATCCTAGGTAGGTAAATACTAACCAATTTTTAAAAATAAAAACAAACTTTTGGAAGCTACGGCCCCGTTTGATAACCATTTGACTTTTTGTTTTTTATTTTTGAAATTTAAGCATATTTCCAATCAAATTTCCTACCATGTATTTCACTCTTCCTACAGTACATAAATATTTCCTTAAGAAAGTAGGAGAATATTAACCAAATTTTAAAAACAAAAACAAACCTTTGGAAGTTTTTTTTTTTTTTTTTTAAGTTGGTTAGTGTTCTCCTACTATTTTAAGGAAAAATATCTATATTGTAAGTATGGTAGAATACATCATAGAAAATTTGAGTGAGAATAGACTTAAATCTCAAAAACTAAAAATAAAAAATCAATTGATTATCAAACTTACCTACATTTTTTCTTTTCAAATTTTGATTTTGTTTATATAAATATAGGTGAGATATAAATATCTAAATAAGAAAAAACATAAAATAATTGTTATAGACTAAAATTTAAAAAACAAAAAACAAAAATTAAGGCCCGTTTGATAACCATTTTTTATTTTTTGTTTTTCAAATTTAAGTATATTCTCTGTCAAATTTCTTACTATGTGCTCTATCTTTCCTACCATTTATCCATCTTCATTTAAGAAAGTAGGAGTATATTAAACAACTTTTAAAAACAAAAACAATCTTTGGGAAGCTACTTTTTTTTGTTTTTAAAAGTTTGTTAGTTTTCTCCTACTTTCTTAAGGAAAGATGTATACATGGTAGAAAAGATGAAACAAATTGTAAGAAATTTGAAAGAAAATAGGCTTAAATTTGAAAAATCACAAACAGGAAATCAAATGGTTATCAAATGGTGCCTAAATGGTCCTACAACCAAACTTAGATTTTTCCACAAAAATAAGAAGAAAAAAATCGAATGAAAATAAGCTTGACAATAATGAATAAGTCCAGAAACGACTGTGAAAGGGGATTTAGCGTAGCCATCTGCAAGAAGACTGAAAAGTCACGGCGAGCAATGGCGTATTGAATTAGAGCCAACGATGGGGTCCAGCGAGGAAGATGACCCCACAGTCCTCGTCGCATTCAAACCTTTAATTAAACATCGAAAGCTCAGTTTTCGAGTCAAAAAGCAACGATTCAGTAAAATTAACGAAGAACATAAAATAGTAAAATAATAATAATAATTATTCCGTTGCCGGGAATCGAACCCGGGTCTCCTGGGTGAAAGCCAGATATCCTAACCGCTGGACGACAACGGATCGGTGGAGAATGATTTCGTTTTTTATTTAATACTTATTAGTAACGGTCTGATATTTTTATATGTCAAAACGCAAAATATACTTTTCGTCGAAATATTAACCTTTTTTTTTTTTTGGAAAAAGCATAACTGACGTTAACCAAGCCAATAACCAAACAACATTTTGAACCAAACAAGAGGGCATATGCACCTATCACCACCTTCATTTTGATTCACAACTCAAATCAAAATCAAAATCAGCCTGAATAAGTTATTTGATAAAAGAAACTTTTGATAAATATGAGATGTCATTCAAAAAAAAAAGAACAAGTATTACTAATTTCAAATTAGAAACCATATTTTAAAAAATATGATATAAGGTAAAATAGAAGAAAGAAATGTTATATATACATATATAACAAAAAATTAAAATATATAATATTAAAAGTGTTTAGAATACAGGTCTATTGCCTAAATAGTCTGCAGCTTGCTAAAATTGACCTCAAAGACCAACACCAATGTGTTTTAGGGTTTCCAAATTTCAAATTACCAGAGGCTTACTACTATTATTATTATTATTATTATTATTATTATTATTATTATTTAGAATACAAATGGGGTGAGGCCAACAAACTCAACTGCTTTCAAATGATATGAGAATCAAGATAACCAACTATATAATTGACTCATTCCGTGCCTATTAATATTGTTTAGATTGCATATGATAGTCAATTTCACATAGTGGAATAATAAGAAGTATACTACATTTCTAGCATTGAATGTTATAGTGTTAGTTAGGCCCAATGGGCTATTTGAGTTTAGTATTACTATATATATATATATATATAGAACAATTTTGAACTTATATATATAATCACCCTTCTCCTATTATTGTAATTTTTTTAAAAAAATCATAACAATTTTGAACTTATGTAGCTTTTTTTCTTCATTTTATAAGATTGTGTATATAGGGAAGAAAAAAATAAATTAAAGTTGATTTTCTGGTTTCTTATTTTCTATTTGTTAATTTTACTTTGAACATGTATGAAATATCTGTTGTCAGTTTTTTTTTTCTGTTCATCATTGGAAAAACACATCATTTGAGAAAGAAATCTTAATTCATTCATTTTTTTTTTTGATTACAAGAGCTCAAATTATTGCATACTTCGACATGAAATCATTTTGGTAGTTTAACAATTTTTCTGAAATACATTCAATAGCAAAAATTGATAGGCACATCCTCACATACTAGTCTGTTCAATGGGGACCTATGAAGGGACTAACATTGAATCTACAATGTGCTTCAGATCTTTTCAATATATACAAAATTACTATTTGTCTATAACTGCATGCTATGCCCAACAAGCTAATTACATATATTTTGTGGAGAATATGCAAAAATCATGAACTAATTCATCATCTCCCAACAAGCTCTGTTATTACAAATGAATTAGCAAGTTGTTGAGAATTGTCTATGTCGTTTCTAGACGGAGCATTCAACGGCCAAACAAACAAAGGCATTTCACGAGGCAGGTCCGGCATATTTGCTTCCTTCTTAAGCACTTGCAAAGCACTTTTCATGGTTGGTCTTTCATGGGGGTTTGGATGGCAACAAGCCAATCCAAGAATCAACACTCTCTCAATATCTTCTTTCTCATATTGCCCTTCGATTCTCTCGTCGGCAGCTTTAACGATCTCTCCTCTCGTCTGAAACTCCCATACCCATTGTGTAATGTTGTCTCCATAGCAGCTAAGCTCCGATGGATTTGTAGGCTTCCTCCCGCATACAACTTCCAAAACTAAAATGCCGAATGCATACACGTCTGTCTCCATCGTTGCTCTACGAGTTAGGAATGTTTCTGGTGCCATGTAGCCATGCGTTCCAGCTATCTCTTTTGTTGAATGATGCGTTTGTTCTGTTCGGTAAATTGATCGAGCCAACCCGAAATCCCCCAATTTAGGTTCGAATTTGGAATCCAACATTACATTTGAAGGTTTAATGTCTCTATGGAGTATTGTTTTCTCGCACTGATTGTGAAGATAATTCAAAGCCTCTGCTATCCCACATATAATGTTGTACCTGATTTCCCAATTGAGTGCATCACCCGTGTATGTGAGCTTGTCCAAGCTGCCATTAGGCATGTACTCGTACACGAGTAGAAGGTCTTTCTTTTGGTAGCACCATCCGATTAGCCTTACGAGATTCTTGTGATGAAGGCCACCGATTGTGGCAACTTCAGCAATAAACTCTTGCTTCCCTTGACGTGAATCCTTTGAGATTCTTTTGATGGCGACTTCTCTATTCATCAAATCTCCTTTATAAACCGTTCCGAAACCACCTCTGCCTAGCTTGTTTGTGGGGTTAAAATTGTTTGTTGCTCTCTTAAGTTCTGTAAATCCGAACTTCTGAACTCGGGGAGCAATGGAAAAGTTTTGAATCTGATCTTCCATGCCTGCTGCATATGTCTCTTCAAGAATACTTAGTTTTCGTTTCCTTATGATGCAAAGAAAGAGAAGGACAACCCCACATAAGAACACGATTATTATAGTAGCAACCATGATCCAAATCCGAAAGTGTTGATCACGAGGTTTGTCTCCAACATCTGTACCATTGAATTCCCATGACTTAACTCTTCCAATCGATCTATCATTCATATCAAATTTGGAAGAAGAGAAGCCAACATAAACATCATCGGGAAGAAAGGAGAGATTCAAGGGATGAAAAATCACTCGGTTTCTCAATAGACCTTCTACTGTTTCCGACGACGAGACGTAGATGGAGATGTCGATACCATCATATACCACTCTGACAAAAACTTGTTCCATGGTTGAAAGGTTAACACCAAACTCCATCAACGGCTGCTGCAAAACAGAGTGAATACTATTCAAATCCAACCCCACATGGTTGTCGTCAACATCGTCAGGAAAACTCTTTTTGGTATCGAATTCGATTGCTAAAATCTTAGCTTCCGCCGTCCCGTTTGTGGTTGCATTGACAATCCCCAGCCACATGCCCTGGCTAGCCATGGGAGGAGAAGGATCCGCTGCGAGAAAAAAGGCGATGCCGTCGGTGGCGGTGGAAGAGAGCTGCATGGACGATGATGGACGTAGATTAAGAACAAAGTCGGTAGTGAAAGTGGCGGTGTGATGTTTGTTTCTGAGCTTGAATGGCTGGTTGTAAACGCCTCTTACAGAGGAATTTGTAATGTGGGGTTCTTCATTTTGAGCTGAGCTTTCATTGCCACGGAACACTCTATTATCGCCGTAGTTCCAACTACACTTGGCGAGCTGTTCGTTGGTGAGCAAGACGGGGAAGTCGATGAAGTAGCAGCAGGCTTGAGTCACAGAGATGGCGGCCGCTACAACAACAACAACAGTAGCCTTGCTGAGTGCAAACATCCTTTGCAAACCCAATGACACTATTGCTTAAACCCCTTTTCTTATTTATTTATTTGTCTAAAAATGGTCTCTTTTCATGTTTGTAATGTCATTACATACAATCATACATTTGTGAGATCAGATCCTAACATCTAACATGTCCCCTCAAGATGGTGCCTTTTTTGGGCTCACCATTTTTAAATGGCTCTAATACCATGGGAGAGAAATGGGGTTCCACCTCAAAACTAATTAGTAATGAGGGGAGTAACTAATCTCTTTTATATTGATGTTGGACTCTCCCACTTTTCAATGTGGGACATTTGTGAGATCCTAACAGTAATGAACTTCCCTTTTTCTCACGTCTCTAAGGAGGTCTTTTAATTTACTAATTCCACGCCACCTATTATTATCAAATATGGATTCTAAATATGAAATGAATTCGTCACGCCATTTATTATTTTTGTTAGTATAAATCGATGGAAGGGAATTAACAACAAATCATACATATATATATATAATAAGATATGATCATTATTCTTTAAAATAGTTGAATTTGTATTCTTTCTTAAAAACATATATATTAGACTATTAACTTTATTTATTGTTCTTTTTTTGCTAGGTTTTGTATTTATATTAAAGGGAATTTGCGATGTATAGCAAATTTCCTACTCTGCATTAGAATTATAGCAACTTTTTAAAAATATTGCAAATATAGCAACTTTTTTTTATAGACTCTATCAAACATTATTGATGGAGTCTATATACCCTATTGATGGAGTCTATTGATGGAGTCTATAAATTTGATTTTACTATATTTGCAAATATTTTCAAAAAGTTGCTATTTATTCAATTTTTTTGGCTTATTGTAATATACATGCAAATTCCCCTATATTAAATATATAAATTAAAGTTAATGATTTTTTAAGATTAAATACTAATTTAAGTAACTTAATTGTGAAAATTGTGAGGTACGAGTTTTAAAGAAGGGGAGAAAGTAAAAGTTATACAATTCCATAAGAATTTTAGTGCAAAAGATAAGGGGTGAGAGATAATTTATTTAAAAATAATTACACTTCTTAACAGAGTAAGAAGTAAGATAATATACTTCTAAAAAAAAAGGTTATAATATAAAGAATTAAATAAAATTTAATACTAATATAATTATCTTTAATAAAGAAAAAACTTTATCTCTTGAATATAGTCTTCAAATACACACTTTTTTTTTAATATTTAAAACAAAATTTTATTTTCAAAATCAGAAACTTATAAAATTAATTCTTTCCAGTTAAATGTTATAATTAATTGAAAAAAACTTAATTTATGAAAAAACTTTTTATATTCATGTTTACCTATTAAATATTAATTATTTATACTTATTGTCATTCATTATAATTATTTACTATTCAAACTAAATAAAATAAAATAAAATTATTTGTAAATAAAGTTAGTCTCACATTCCTTTTTTGTGTAATAAATTAGTTTTTATTTTGTTTGAATACTAAATAATTAAAATGATTCTTTTTTGGGGATTTTGCATAGATATTACAAATAATATAAATAATTGCATAGATAGCAAAAGAATGAAAATAATTAAGTAGATAGCAAATGCCGTTTGAAAAGACCAAAATGCCCTTTTAATTGGGCTTTCACGCCTTGCCAAACTTTTAAACAAAACAGATTGGATCCATTTGATTGACTCAATCAATGACCACTGATTGACTCAATCAGTGATCATTGATTGAGTTCAATCCCTTTCATTGACTCAATCAGTGATTATTGATTGAGTTCAATCTCTTTCATTTGATTGACTCAATCAGTGATCACTGATTGAGTTCAATCCCTTTCATTTGATTGACTCAATTAGTGATTATTGATTGAGTTCAATCCCTTTCATTTGATTGACTCAATCAGTTCATTGATTGAACTTAATCAATGAACATTGATTGGGTTCAATCCTTTTCATTTGATTGACTCAATCAGTTCACTGATTGAACTCAACCAGTGATTATTGATTGAGTTCAATCTCTTTCATTTGATTGACTCAATCAGTTCATTGATTGAGTTCAATCCCTTTCATTTGATAGACTCAATCAATTCACTGATTGAACTCAATCAGTGATCATTGATTGAGTTTAATCCCTTTCATTTGATTGACTCAATCAGTGATTATTGATTGAGTTCAATCCCTTTCATTTGATTGACTCAATCAATGATCACTGATTGAGCTCAATTAATACTTAGTTTGGATGATGATTTTTTTAGAAATATTGTAGACAATACTTCGTTTGGTTGTGATAAAAATCAAGTAAATATTTGGAGGGGTTAAAAATGAGTTGATATAAATGAATGATTAAACATATGAATAATTAGAAACTCAACTAAGCTCTTCATTTGAAGTCTTTATGAATGGCTGCAACATGCTACACTGAGATTTTGAACCATTGTTCCAAAACTTGTTTTGAATTAGCATTGTCAATGTCAGTACCAGTTTACCAATGAAGCTTTCTACAATACAAAATTGAATCCACCTTGGTTTATGTACTGATAAACTTTCTAAAAGGGCAACTCAAAATCACACTCTAGAAATGATGGGTCATTTGACCACCTTTAAGAATTCAACCATTGCACATTGGTTGCTTCAAGCTTCAAAAAGAAAGTGTCAAAAGGAATCTTATTCCCAAAGCAGGAAGTTAAACCAAAAACTCAGGTACACCATGCGACGGCCAGGTAATCTGGACCACTCTTAATCTCAAAGTCTACTTCAAAAAGAACATATCAAAAAAATCAACCTGAATATACATTTCTCTCAAAAAACAAGACAAAATTAAAAAAATGAAACAAAAATCTGTATCCATCCAGATATGAAATGTCACGATACAATATAATCGGTACGAAGGTTAATCCAATGATCAAACAGCATATTCGATGATTGATTGAATAAAAAATAAGTGAATAAAGTAGTGAGGAAAAGAGAGATTTACATAAAGGAGAAATTAGAAGCACCATTGATTTTATGCAAAGTGAATAAAGCAGTGAGGAAAGGAGGGATTCAGCTTGGCATTTTGTCGAACGGGTTGTGGTCGCCGGGGATGAAGATAGCTTCGTTTGTGAAAGTCGATAATTCAGAAACAGAGCAATCGAACTTCACCGGAATGTCGTACAAACTCCAATCTACATGCCCAATCCACATCGGAATCCGGCCACCGCCGGTTCACGAAGACCACACCACCAGAACCATATGGATAATCGTCTCCATATTCATCGTCGAACTAATCTCCGGCGCGGTTTTCTTTTGTGCATTCTTGAAACGATTCATAAAATACAGAGACATGGCTCGCACGCTCGGTCTAGAATCCCTCCCGGCCGGCGGTCCGAAGCGGTTCACCTACGCCGAACTGAAAACCGCCACCAACGACTTCAAAACCAGCGTCGGAAAAGGCGGATTCGGTTACTGACCTTGCGATTCGAGAGCGGGAGAGATCGGCGACCGCTTCGAGGCTTGGACGGCGTTCGGATGGTGGAAAAACTCATCGGATTGCGAAGAAGAAGAAGTCGAAGGAGAAGAAGAAGTCGGAGAAGAAGAAGCCGAAGAAAAAGAAAGGGTAGAATGAGTATTTTTAAAAAAATTACCCAGATTTTACTATAAATGAATTTTTTTTAAAAATTAGTTGTTAGAATTTTAATAAGGGGTTGGGATTTTGCTATACAATCCAAATTCCTTTTTTTTTTCAATATTTCAAACAATTATTTGAGTAATAAAATAAATTTAAATGAAATGGTAGGTTTGTAGTTTAAAGTTCGACAGAAGGGTAGAATTGTCCAAAAGTAATTTACACCTTAAACCACACTTTAATGTTTTTATTTTATTTTTATTTTTTTTTAATTAAGGAAACCACGCCCTTTAATGTTAGTAGATTAAAGTAGATTAGATTTAAAATAAACACTCATTTTAAACTATTCAAAATAACATTTTATTTTAAAATTAATAATTTTTAACTATTTAAAATTAACAACTCATTTTAAAACCTCTCAAAATAAATATTCATTTCAAAATTACATCTATTTTTTGGTCCATCCATGTATTATTAAATGAGAAGAATTTGAATGCACCCCAAAAGAAAACATAAGATATATGATTCTAAATAAATGATATCATAGTGAGGGTACTATCTAAGGTGCACCCAAATTCTTCTCTTATTAAATGTAATCTGACATTTGATTAATAGTTTTAATAAGTTATTATATAAAATAAAAATTATATATATGAGTTTTTTTTTTATTCAATCATATTAAGGGATGAAAAATTCAAACATGTAAACTCATGATTACAAGATACCGATAGAGCTCAACTCTTATTAGCACATATATATACACACGAGTTTTTTGTCATCTATATATACATATAATATTATGAACTTTGTGACATTATATCCATGGTTCATAGCCAATTTCATAATATTTATATAAATAGAACAATGGGGATTGAGGTGGGGGACCGAATCAAGGACTACAATTTCATTCTCCAAATTAAATTTGCCGATCAACACTCATATGCTATGGACTATATAATTTCATTCTCCAAATTAAATTTGCCGATCAACACTCATATGCTATGGACTATATAATTGCGTGAATGGGTCAAAAAATAGGATGGTGAAAGAGAGGTTTTGACAAATACACAAGACTTTTGTAAGTCACTTGGGCTGAAATTAACGCAAGAAACTTCAGTCAATCAAAACTCGGAAAGGATTTATCAAACTATATGACTGATTCTATGGTTGATTAAATTCGCTAATGGACACTGACTATACTATATATTATGAGAAATAATTAGGGACAAAGAATGGAAAGGTGAATAGGAAATTTTGGCTTCGCCTACCATTGGATTAAGAAATTTCAGCCAAATCCATGGTGGGTGGTCCAAAGTGCTGAAAAGGGCCCGTTTAAAAATCATGTCGACATACTATTGTTTGGTTGAAAGGTTTGAAAATTAGGAAAAATGAATAGAACTCCAATAAATAAATAAATAAATAAATATATATATATATATATATATATATATATATTTTCGAAAGACTAATTCATTAGTCAATAAACTAACCCGATACAATCATTCTTTACCATAGAGTCAATTAGAGGGGGAAGATTCTCCCTAAAAAAACAAGGTCTATCCTTAACAGAGAGAATTGGATCATTCCAACAAAAATAGTCTAAATCAACATGTTTAGCTAAAACATCAGCTACTTTGTTACATAACCTATCACAATGAGACACTTTCACAATGTCTAACGAAGCTATTGAATAGTTAATATTAACAATAATGTAGTTGAATTCAGAAATATTTAAGAAGTCATCAACAATAGGTTTGATAATCTCTAAAGCATCAGACTCCACCATAATAGGGGAAAGAAGCTGATTTTGCAACTCATAAATATGAATAAGACCATTCCTCATAACAATGCCCTCTAGAGATTTAACTGATATATTTTGGAAGTTTGCTCTCCAACCAGCCATCTTCACTTGCCCTTTCCAATCTCGAATGACCCATAAAATGCCTCCCTCGCCCGAGCTTGGCTTCACAGATGCATCCACATTCATCTTCCACACATTATGGAGGGGATCTACCCAATTGACATTCTCATTGGCTCTCCAAACTGGCTTCTTTAGAGAGCCTACATCTAGGGATGATAATGAAAATCGAAAATCGACAAATCAAACCGAACCAAATCGATTTATTGGATCATTTTAGTTTTTTCACAACATATTAGACTATTGGTTTGTATTTAGAAAAAAACTAAAAGTTATTGGATCGAATCAGTTTCTATTTTTAAAAACTAATAAAATCTGAATCGAACAAATATTGATTTACTTACTTTCATTTTTCTTTTTATATGTTAGTTAAACTTTTTATTGTGGTTTTGTGGAAATCCTTACGGACAACATAAAAAAAACTATCAGCGACAAGCAAAGGAATGTTAGATTGTGGTTTTGTGGAAGAAGAGGTAAATACAACATTGTTTCAGATGTTCCCAACCAAAGCCCCTAGTCTTGACTGGTTTCCAGCGTTGTTCTTCCAGAAATATCGGGAGACGGTGAAAGGCTCTCTTCTCGAAAGTTGCTTGAAGATCCTTAGTGGTCAGCTATCAGTGAAAGAATTTAACCATACCCACATTGCGCTCATCCCGAAGAAGAAAAAACCTATGGGAGTAGGGGAGTTCCATCCGATCAACCTGTGCAATGTAGTCTACAAGGTTGTCACCAAAATAATGGCGAATAGGCTCAAATTAGTTCTTCCGAAATTGATCTCTAAGAATCAGAGTGCTTTTGTCCCGAATCGCTTCATTACTGATAATGTGCTGTTGGGCTATGAGTGCATTCAAGGCATGATGAACATGAGAAGAGAGAATACTGGATTGGCTGCAATCAAGCTTGATATGAGCAAAGCTTATGACAGAGTGGAGTGGGTGTTTTTTAAAAGAGTAATGACACTGATGAATTTCCCTAGGGCTTGGATTGAGCTAATGTGGATTGCATATCATCCTCGAGCATGTCGGCTCTGCTGAATGGTCGACCTACAGGTTTCTTCCATTCCGAAAGAGGGTTACGCCAAGGTGATCCTATATCCCTCTATTTATTTTTGTTGTGTACTAAATGCTTGTCTTGTATGGTTGAAAAAACGATTGAGGTAGGGACATTATCTGGCTGTAGAATTTCCACATATAGCCCGATTTTCTCTCATTTGTTATTTGCTGACGACTGTTTGATTTTTTCCAATGTGAACTCCGTTGAGGTTAGTGTTGTCAAATTTATTTTGGAGCTACATGAAGAAGCTTTAGGCCCAAGTGTGAACTTTAGCAAGTCAGCTGTGTTGTTGATCGCGGTTATGATTCACTTAAAGTTGAATGGAATTCTAATTGAATATAATACTTTAAATGCAAAATGTTCAGCATTCAACAAATATCATGCAAGTATACATGGTCATTCATGATCAAGTGATAAGTAAAAATCATCAACAAGGACTAGTGCATTCCATTAAAGTGCTAGTTGAAAAGTCAATACATAAATGTAAAGGATATTTGGTGTGACACTTGATCAATTTAAATGTGAAATTGAATATCATGCGAAATGCAAATTAAATTGCTGCAGATACAATCCACAGACAGAATCATCAACAGATTAACAGAATATGCATATATGAGAAATGCTAAAATAAGTGCTAAACAGAGAGAATTAATTCGATGAGATTAATAGGTTCGGGTTAAGGTGTTTAGAGTGTGACCAACATGCAACAAGGTCAAGGCTATTGGTGAGAAGAAGACCTTGCACAACATGAGTTCTAAAGCTCCCTCTCGCGATGCATTCATCCTCTTGAACTTGCACTCTCGCATCAAAGTTTGGAGATCACAAGCATGAAATGTGCACCAGCGAAGCGACTATCTCTAGCCTCATACTTTAACAGGTATGAGTTTCTAGCACTGAAACTAATGAAAATCGATAGTAGATCTCTAACTTCTCTCCCTCTCGGGACAACAAAGAAAGCAAACATGAATGGATGGCCGGTCGAAACATGTTATAGATGGAAATAACTACGATAAGGAAGCCTAACATATCCCTGCTCATGTAAGGACCCGACCGAATTAACGGTCTTAAACCATAATCCTTACTTCATGCATGCATTTAAAAGCGGAATAATTTAAACTAGATAACGGTTTCACAACTTCCAGATTCCTCTTAAAACTAAAACAGGTAAAACATTTATAAAACAAAATAGAAAAGCTGAAACCTGTCCCTGTCTCCAAGCAACCTGTTCCAACAAGTTCATTTAAGATATTTCCCTGGCCAGAGATGTTTGAAAAGGAAAACAGATATAAATTCATTCAACCTAGTAAGTTCAGAGGAATTCCAGACAGTTGTGCAATAATCACCTAAGGGCTTCGTGGCCACTACATGCAATGAAAAATACTTAAAACATTCATAGCAGTCAGAGTCTAAAATAGTATTTATTTAAAACGGGAAGCCATTTCCATGATCTGTCTCAGCTCCTCCAGTCATCAACGTTGCTGCTTCAAGTTACCTGGTGGAAAACCACAGAGTAAGGGTGAGTAAACGAGTTTACTCAGTAAGAATCCCCAACCGGGGTACATTACAACTTACAAATCATCTAGCCAGAAAGTATACCACAAACAACTTCAGCACATAAACGACGTCACAAGAATGCTCGAGAACATCAACTTCTCGACCTAAACTCAACTATCAACTTTAGAAGGTTTGGTGTACTGTTCTCAAGATCCCGAGGGAGCTCTCTCCTCGGCGCATAATGAGCGTGCGTGCACACCGCATGCTACTGAGATCCAGGTAGGTGCAGGTATAGGGCAGCCTGCCCTAGTTCAGGTCCACATGTCTGAACGACTCGGAATGGTGTCACTGAATCATAGTGGTGCAAGACCTCGACATCCAACTATGTCAACCTGAGCCACCTCTCGCCTGCGGCTAAGATCCGGACACAGTAGGCTTGCACCATGAGTCGGTCTTGCCCAAAGGCTACAGACTTGAGCTATGCCGACATGATGTGAATCATGCCGGTGAACAGGGACGGGGCTATCCTCATCATCCTCCCGGCCGGCGGGCCAACTGTACGTCGTGCCACTCTCGCCCAAGTGCTGCGGACTAGGCTATGCCACTTGCAGGGTAGCTAAACCATGCTGGCGGTCGGGGGTGGAATGTAAGAACTCGGGCAGTCCTGCCAATGGGGCAATGTTTGTTATGCCACTCTCGCCTCTAGATGATGACTCCTAGACAATTCTAGTTCTAACAGCAACATACATTACATATAGCAAATCAGATATCCAGAATAAATCCGAACATGGTACTACAAACGATAACTGAACAGGTCATGCTTAGCAGCACAAACGAGCATGGGTCAAACATGGTGAATAAGCAAAACACATGTCAGATAGAGACAAAGAACACATCCTATCTACTACACTTAAATCAGTCAATCATAGGCACACAAACAGGCAATCACAATAAATTGTAGGGTCCACACAACCCGAGTAAGAGATCCTTACCTGGTAATGGCGAACTAAAACCACTCGAAACAACTCGTAACCCGCTAGCAAACAAATACCAAACACCTAGCAATAACAAGCAAACACGCAAATAAATTCTAAATAAATAAACCACTAAAACAGCCTCTAAAAGGGCTTGGACAACAGCTGAACGAATCGGACAAAAGGGCGGCGAATCGATACCCGCGCGAGCGAGGAAGAGTGCTGGCGCTGGGCTGCGGGTCTGATGCGCGTCGCTGCTAGGGCTGTCGCGGGCGAACGGTGTGGCTCTAGGCTGTGCTCGCGAGGGGTGGTCGACGCAGCTCCTGTGCGGAATCGCGACAACGTGCTGCAGTGAAGCAGGGACGAGTTGGCGAGCGGGCTGCGATCATGCGTGGGCGCTGAGCAGCATTCGGTCTGGTGCGATGCTGGACACGGACGGGCCTGCTCGGTGAAGCGGCTGCTGGACGAGCAGCGATGGCCTCGCCTTGGCTGCGACAGCGACGGAAATGGGAAGGATGGAGGGCGATCGATTCGGCGAACGGAGGCGGCAAGATTTCAACCTGAAATCGCTAAAGACAGCGGCTGTTCTTGCGAAACAAAAGAAGAGAAAAAGACAATTCAGCCCAACAAATCCACCCTCAAGATCGAACACCCAAACAAGAAGGAGAAGACGAATGAGAACGATGAAATCCTACCTCGAATTGAACGAACGCAGTTTGGAGCGACCAAGAACGAAGACGGCGACGACAAGGCTGGAACGTGTGAGAAGAAAGCAAGGGAAAAACGCAGAAATCCCTAACACAAATGAATTTCTCCTTTTCTTTAAAATTAAAAAACTCCTAAACTCGAAAAATCCCAGCATCGAGCCCCGGCGAAGGAAACTTTAATTTCTTTTTATTTTGCCAAGTCAAACCCTTCCCAACCAAGGTTCGAAACCCAACGGAGTCACAAACAACCCTTAATTTCCCTTTAATTTTACAACCTCACTAAAACCCCAAAAGATAGACCAACAACCTGCAAATCAAGAAACGAAGTCTTTAAAATCACGAAAACCAAGAATCAACTAACAAAAGTAAACCAAGATTCCAAGAATCTTCAAGAAGCATTAACGACCAACTAACCTTAACTGACGATCCGAATTCCCAGGCCGTTACAGCTCACCCCTGGAACATGCATCACACACACATCCCTTAACCATCACCTAAACGTGCTTAGCTCATGATCGCATCAACAAAAACAACAACATGAAGAAAAAATGTTGTACACATCATGCAACAGTAAGGAATTCTTAGAAAATTCAATCGATGAACATATCCACAATGAAATAATACTCACAAACTTGTATAAACTTCAGATCACCAGCAAACACAGAGAAAAAGTACTCAAAAGTAAAGAAAACGCCAAAATATGATAGAAAATGGCTAACAGCAACAATATCGAGCACTCACAAACGTTCATGCTCTAGATAAAAACGTGCTACAATATGAAAGAACAAACTAGAAAGAAAAAAGAAAAAGAAAGTTCGAAATACTGAAATTGCAGAAAAGATGAAAAAGAATGCGACAACCTTCAGAGACGATCTGACAGCTCCAAGCAAGACTCTAAAATAAGCTCCAAAAATAAAAAATGGTGAACCCTTGAATTTCCAAAAGCTGGTTCTTAAATAGCCTCTCCAAGATGTAGATGAACGTCTAAGATTAAGTCTTGAGGATGACTTGCTCGCTACTCCAAAAATGACGTCAGGAAAGGGGGACCGCAACATGCAAATTCTGCCCAGGACCACAAAGGGGGGACCACATCACTCAACTAGACTTTACTGAATGCGTGAAAAATGGTGGAAACGGGAAACTATCTTCACAAACTTCAATCTTCACTTCCAAATAACGTCATCTCAATCAGGCTTTTGCTCAACAACTCAAAGGTTTCAAAAAAAATGCTTAAAATAATGCTAAAAACTTAAACGTCTTGACTCAAAAACTCTCTTTTCGTAGTATTTCTAATTCTTGCCTCTTTTACAACATGCATTGGATTTATATGTAGTTCTCTATTCTATAGTGATTCAAGTCATAATAATAAGACAATAATGCACAAAACTCTCTATAAAATACCCTAATGAAGGACTAAATAACATTGTAATTGAGCGTTATCAATTGTTGAGCCCCAATGTTAATCTAGCTACACGTCAGGCAATTGGTAGTGTTTTGCAAATGAAGATTGTTTCGAATTTGGGGTATTATTTGGGTATTTCCTCTAATTTCACTCGTAATAAAAGTAATGATTTGGCTTATTTCTTGGAACAAGTGCATAAGGTGGTGGGTGGCTGGCAGAATGGTTTGTTCTCGGTGGGTGGTAAGAAGGTTCTCATCAAAGCGGTGGCCCAATTGCTCTCGACATATGCAATGTCCTCTATTCTGCTCCCTAAAATTTTTTGTGATGCAGCGACCAAAGCTGTTGCCAATTTTTGGTGGGGCTCTTCTAATTCTCATTAGAAGAGATGTTGGTCTTGGTTTTAGGGACATTGAAGGTTTTAACAGGGCTCTCCTTGGAAAGCAGGCGTGGCGTTTGTTTCTTTTTCCGCACTCAATTGTTGCCCGTGTGCTCAATGGTATTTCCCCTTTTCAGCCATTTTAACGTTAAATTTATGCTCAAATCCTTCTTACATGTGGAGAAGCATTTTATGGAGGTAGAGATATATATTGAAAAAAGGGTCGAGAATCTGAATTGGTAATGAGAAAAATACCCAAATTTTTTGTGACCTTGAGTGCCGAGAGAGTCCACATTCCAAGTCGTGTCCCAGCCGACACTAATCGATGTTCATAACAAGGTGTCTAATTTGATTAGCCATGGTAGTTGAGATGTTCGCAAATTACAACAAGTCTTATTGGAGGTAGATGTGAATGTGGTTCGATCGACCCCTATTTGTAATACGTCGATTCCTGATATTTAGATGTGGCACTACTAAAAAAATGGATTTTTTGGCGGTGAAGAGTGCCTATAAGTTATGGATGAATAAAGAACTTGATGTGTCGTCGTCTGAGATAAAGTTTAGGTTATTTTATTTATATTTTTAGGTTTGACGTTTTTCAAATTTGATTTTGCAATTAATTTTGAATACAAACTTGATCCGGGAAAGGCAATAATATAATTCTCTAAATTGCCAAATTATTTGGATTGGTTATATTTGGAAGACAAAAATTGAGCATAACTCAACCAATGTTTTATATTAATACCTCAAGGTTAGAGAAGGTCGATTCCATTTATCCCACATATTGTAAAAAAAAAAAACGAGATTGAAAATTTAGAGATCTATTATTTTATGGTCGGTGCCTAGCAATTGGGTTGAGGAGTTTTGAAAAATTTAAATGGCCAAGGGTGCATGTACCCGTGGATCACTCCATGGATCTGTTCATGAGAATATGTAAAGTCATCAACTAATTCATCATCTCCCGACAAGCTCTGTTACCACGAATGAATCAACAAGTTGTTGGGAGTTGTCTGTTTCATCTCTAGATGGAGCATTCAACGGCCAAACAAACAAAGGCATTTCACGAGGCAGGTCCGGCATATTTGCTTCCTTCTTAAGCACTTGCAAAGCACTTTTCATGGTTGGTCTTTCATGGGGGTTTGGATGGCAACAAGCCAATCCAAGAATCAACACTCTCTCAATATCTTCTTTCTCATATTGCCCTTCGATTCTCTCGTCGGCAGCTTTAACGATCTCTCCTCTCGTCTGAAACTCCCATACCCATTGTGTAATGTTGTCTCCATAGAAGCTAAGCTCCGATGGATTTGTAGGCTTCCTCCCGCATACAACTTCTAAAACTAAAATGCCAAATGCATACATGTCTGTCTCTGTCGTCGCTCTACGAGTTAGGAATATTTCTGGTGCCATGTAGCCACGTGTTCCAGCTATCTCTCTAGTTGAATGATGCGTTTGTTCTATTCGACAAATTGATCGAGCCAACCCAAAATCCCCTAATTTAGGTTCGAAATTAGAATCCAACATTACGTTTGAAGGTTTTATATCCCTGTGGAGTATTGTCTTCTTGCACTCATTGTGAAGATAATTCAAAGCCTCTGCTATCCCACATATAATGTTGTATCTGGTTTCCCAGTTGAGTGCATCACCATTGTATGTGAGCCTGTCTAAGCTTCCATTGGGCATGTACTCGTACACAAGTAGAAGGTCGTTCTTTTGGTAGCACCATCCGATTAGCCTTACGAGATTCTTGTGATGAAGACCACCGATTGTTGCAACTTCAGTAATAAACTCTTGTTTCCCTTGACGCGAATCTTTTGAGATTCTTTTGATAGCGACTTCTTTGTTCATCAAGTTTCCTTTATAAACTGTTCCAAATCCACCTCTTCCTAGTTTGTTTGAGAGGTTAAAATTGTTTGTTGCTTTCTTGAGTTCTAAAAATCCAAATTTTTGGATTTGGGGAGCAATAGAAAAGGTTTGAATATGATCTTCAATACCTGTATACGTCTGTTCTAGATTGTTTAGTTTGTGTTTCCTTATGATGCAGAGAAAGAGAAGGGCACCCCCACATAAGAACACAATTGTTCCAGTACCAACCATGATCCAAACCCAGAATGGTTGATTACGAGGTTTGTCTCCAACATCTGTACCATGGAATTGCCATGACAAAAGTCTTGGATTGGATGCATCAGTGTAAAATATTGGAGCAGTGAAGCCAACATAAACATCATCAGGAAGATATGAGAGATTCAAGGGATGAAAAATCACGCGGTTTCTCAACAAATTTTCTGATATTGACGACAAGGAGACGTAGATGGAGATGTTGATACCATCATATATCACTTTGACAAAAACCTCCCCAATGGCTGAAAGATTAACACCAAACTGCATCAATGGCTGCTGCAAAACAGAGTGAATACTATTCAAATCCAACCCCACATGGTTGTTGTCGACATCGTCGGGGGAGTTCTTTGTCGTATCGAATTCGATTGCCAAAATTTGTGCTTCAGTCGTGCCGTTTGTAGATGCATTGACAATCCCCAGCCACATACCCTCGCTGGCGATTGGAGGAGAAGGATTTGCGGCGAGAATAAAGGCGATGTTGCCGGAGGGCGACAGCTGCACGGACGATGAGCGTAGATTAAGAACAAAGTCGGTAGTGAAAGTGGCGGTTTGTTGTTTGTTTTTCAGCTTAAATGGCTGGTTATAAGTGACTCTCATAGAGGAATTTATGAAGTGGGGATGTTCAGGGGCTGGGATTTCACAATTGCATTTCCAAATAAACTTGGCGTCCTGTTCGGCTGTGCGGGAGACAGGAAAGTCGATGGAATAGGTGCAAACTTGAGTTACAAAGATGGTGGCTACAAGAACAATAGCAGCAGCCTTGGTGAAATCCAACATCATCTACAAACCCAATAACAATTTGCTAAAACCCCTTTTTCTACCATTACCTTATATATGGAAGGGAACAATAGGGATTTTGATTTTGGGGTGGGGGCCGAATCAAGGACCACAAGTCCTATGCTATGGACTAAATAATTGAGTGAATGGGTCAAAGAATAGGATGGTGAAAGTGAGGTTTTGGCAACCACACAAGACTTCTAAGTCACTTGGCCTCAAATTGGCAGAAGAATGAGAAATTTTGAAGGTCATTTGGGGAAAAATGGGAGAGATTATTAGGAATGCAAAAGTAGAAGTTATGGCGTCAATGACTAAACCTATCCCACCTGTTTTACAAGTGGAGATTGAAGAAGCATTGACAGCTCCAGATCCAATCAATTTTAAATATTATATTATAAATTAGGGTGTACTAAACAAATTAAATTGATTTTTTTTTTTTTTTTTTTTTAACTTATACTAACCTTGTAGTTAGTGATTATTATATAATTTAGGGGATTTTGCATGTATATTACAAAAAAATAAAATAATCTCATGTATAGCACAATTTTCAAACTTATTTATTTGTAGTACAAAAATGATTGATTGCTCTATTCAATCATTTAAAATCGATAGAAGTCTATCACTTGAATCGATAGAAAGTCTATCAATTGAACTGTAGAAGTCTATCAGTTGAATT
>JBBMEF010000001.1:13592471-13603725 GCA_037832685.1 Sicyos baderoa | reverse complement strand
ACAGTTTAAAAGTTTTTATTTCATGCATAGTAAGTAAAGATCCAGGTTTAGGTCCTCTAGGAGGGCGGGTCTTTACAGAAACCCATGGTAGAAGCAGCAGAAAATTGCAGAGAATTGGTAGAAGCAGAGAATCGGAGAAGATGAAGAGTACGAAATCTCTCTATTTGGTCTTCGCATTAAGCGGTTTTCTCCAATAATTTCTCCTCAAATTAAACGATTTTCTCCAATAATTTCTCTCCAAATTTCGGCAATAAATATGGAATGTGGAAAATTTTCCACTTCTCCCAAAATAAAACTACTAACTAAAGGGGCAAATGTGTAATTGTCCTATTTTCCTTATTTTAAATTAATAAAAACAAAACTACTCTTGCAAATATTTTCCTAAATATCTAATGTTGCAATTAGTTTTGTAATTTAATCTAGTTATGCTAAAAGCTCTTTTAAAATTTAAGACCATAACAATTATCTTATCCTATCTTTTTACTTACTTAGATATTTACATTTTACCTATATTTGTAGATAAATCAATTAAAATTTAGAAGAAAAAAAAAAGCAGCTTCCCAAAACTTGTTTTTGTTTTTGATACTTGGTTAATGAATACATACTTTCTTAAGAAAAGATGGATATATTATAGGAATTAAGGTGGAACACGTAGGAAATTTGAGTAAAAATAGATTTAAATTTCAAAACCAAAAATAAAATGATTATCATAAGGAAGCTTAAATATTCAATTTTGATCCATTTACTTTCCAAAAGTTTAATAACCTGAGTTAATAAAACATAAAAGAGGTTAAAAAGTTGACGATGTGACAAAATAATAAAAATCATCAATTAAAGCTCTTATTTTCTTTGTTAGTTTTGTGCTATCTTGTTTGAAGTACACGGTGAAAGGGTTGAAGGACTTGAAACTATGAGGTTTTAACAATTGAGATACAAACAAAGTTGTCTTGTATTGATTAGATGAGAAAAAGATTATGAGTACATACATGATGACAACCACCTGATCCATTAATATGATGTCTTTTGGAAGAAACAAAAAACAAAATTATGAAGGTGTGTGCTCAAAGTACCGACAACCCTCACCGTCGTTGAACATCGAACCTAATGTAATTTCACTAATTCAATTTTCAAATCCAACCACACTTGCCCATCTTTCACGACGATGGGTTACACACTCTGATCAAGTTCCATATCGCCGACACCGGCCGCAACACCTTCGCTTCATCTTCCGATCCCTAGCCATTAATGTAATATTACCAACATTATCGCCTATGGTACTAATTTGTTATCATTTGATGGAGGCTTGTTGACATTGGCGGAGTCGTAAGAGCAGGTGATCTGAATGAAGAAGAGTTTGCTGGAAAAGAGGAGGAAAATGGCATTGGAAGCGTCCCCTAACAACGACTTTGCATCCCCTGGAGTGGAAAATAAAAAGGAACAACATTTACTATTTGAAATAAATTTAAAACTGGCACTAAATATTGAAATCAACTTTGCTAAATGAATTTAGATTGAATTTTATGAGTTGAACTAATAGAAGTCAATCTGACCGACTTCAATCACTTATAAAACTTGTTAGAAGTCAATCAATTCAACCAATAAAAGTCAATTAGTTCAACGAATAAAAGTTAGTCTGTTTTTCGAGTTGCACAATGCTTGAAGACATAGTGATTGAACATAAACATGAAAAATATCTGAAATTCGTAAAGACCTAATATACTTAAAGACATAGATAGTTACATAGTGATTGAACTTGAAACTGCAAGATACCTAAAATAAACTCCAAACCTAAGAACAAAAAATTTGATGTATTGATAAACGGATGATTTTACTTTTGAAATTTTTTTTCTTTTTTGTAGTAAATATAAAAATAAACTTCAAACCTAAGAATCAAAATTAAATAAGCATTATTGAAATATCAAATGTAGGAGAAGAGTTTATTTTTAAAATATAGAGACCAAATTGTAACTAAACTCCAAACCTACGGACTGAAAGAGTCGATGGTCCGGTAGTTCTATTATTTTTTCGAAATCTAATTCAATATTATAGTCAAGGGTTCGATCCTTGGAAATTCCTTTTCCCACTTATATTCAAAAAAAAAAAAAAAAAAACTCCAAACCTACAGAATAAAAGACTTATTTTTTTAATGTATTTTTTGATTAGTTGAGATCAGCCATACAAGTTTACTATAAATGGGTTGGTTTAACTTGGAAACATATATGCACAATATGACTTTTCAATAGAGTTATGTTGATAGCTGGATTGATATTGAAAGAAATTGTTTTCCTTTGTCTCTCCATAATTATCCACATATTTTCGAAACGGCCGTGGCCACAGATCAGGAATCAGATGAAAGAAAATCAATGTTCAATCAGTATTTATGCCATATAACTCAAAAAATACAAAAAACAAACTGACATCTATCCATATCTATGAAAACACATAAGACCTGTTTGGATGAGGTTTTGTATAAGGAATTAGTTTGAGAAGTTATTTCGAGTATTAAAAAATTAACATTTTTGTAATAGGTTGTTTAGATGCCGATTTTTATGAAAGAGGTTGTAAAAAATTTGTTTGGATATAGATTTTGTTAAGTAGTTAAAGATAATAATTCTTTTGAATGTAAATTTAAAATGAAAATTATTTTTGAGTAGTTAAAAATGAACGATTAAAAAATAAGTTATTTTAAATAATTAAAAATGAGTTTATTTACAATGAGTGCAAGAAGACAATACTCCACAGAAATATAAAACCTTCAAACATAATGTTGGATTCTAATTTCGAAGCTAAATTGGAGGATTTTGGGCTGGCTCGATCAATTTGTCAAATAGAACAGACGCACCATTCAACTAGGGAGATAGCTGGAACGCGTGGCTACATGGCACCAGAAACATTCCTAACTCGTAGAGCAACGATGGAGACAGATGTGTACGCATTCGGCATTCTAGTATTGGAAGTTGTATGCGGGAGGAAGCCTTCGAATCCATCAGAGAGTAGCTGCTATGGAGACAATATTACGCATTGGGGTATTGGAATTTCATAGGAGAGGAGAGATCGTTGAAGCTGCCGACGAGAGGATTGAAGGGCAATATGAAAAAGAAGATATTGAGAGAGTGTTGATTCTTGGATTGGCTTGTTGCCATCCGAACCCCCATGAAAAACCGACCACGAAAAGTGCTTTGCAAGTGCTTAAGAAGGAAGCGAATTCGCCCGATCTGCCCCGTGAAATGCCTTTGTTTGTTTGGCCATTGAACGCTCCATCCAGAGATGAAACAGAAAACTCCCAACAGCCTGATGATTCATTCATAACAGAGCTTGTTGGGAGATAATGAATTCGAGTAACATTTTTCATATTCCAGTGCACAAATCTACCTCATATTCTGAAAAGTTATTGTAAGAGTTTTTTAGTCGTTTCCATTTTAGCCAAGGTTCGTGATATTTGAAAAACTAGTGAAGAAAAAAGTTTGTAAATTTGGAGATGGTGTTTGTGAGGATTTTAAGAATTCAGAACCAAAGAAACTTCAAACACAATTATACAAAATAATACATTATACATGTTCATCAACTATGTACTTTTTAACACCAAGAACCCAAATCATATGAAAAGTCACCTATATAGAGAATGACTAAACAAAAAGGTTCAGACACAATAATATATATGTGAAACCTAGGCATAACCTCAATTGATTAAGGTGTCATTTATCATTGTCTTGTCTTGAAGTGGAAGAATGAACTGCAATCACCACAAGTGAAGACTAAGCATCAAACTCAGCTATAATTGTAGGAGACAATTCGGAGCTTTCTGCAAATGTTGTTCGCTCGAGATCCACTGCCAAACAAACCTTAAGCACCTCCAAAACAACACTAATGTCTGGTCTTTGATCACCACTCGGTCGGGTGCATGAAATGGCTATCTCAGCAAGTTTGGAGGCTGAATTATGGTCAATTTCTCCCTTTATTCTCACATCAACCACATCTTCAATCTTCCCTTTGTCGATTATTGGAGCAACCCAATCTAGAAGGTGAATATTACTTCCATTATAGGTCCTTGTTATTGCAGGACGCCCACTCAGCAACTCCAATAAGATTATCCCAAAGCTATAAATATCACTTTTCTTATTTAAATTTCCAAGGGTTCGGCTCCTGTGGAGGAATAAACAAGAAATTACACCAAACTTTAGATATGAGTAGAAGATATAACTAAGTTTTGAAGTACTTACTCGGGATCAAAATACCCTGGTGTTCCAGCTAATCGTGTTGACATTCCAGATTGATTTTCAATTTCGTAAGTTCTAGATAATCCAAAATCAGCTATTTTGGCTCGCATCATTTCATCTAATAGTATGTTGGCAGGCTTCAAATCTCTATGAACTATTGTTGGCTTGCAACCATTGTGCAGATACTCGAGCCCTAAACTCCATGAAAAGGAAAGAAAAAATAAATAGACAAACAAATAAAATACAGTAATGATACAAAAGAGGTTGATGGTATGGTAACCATGTGCTGCATCCACTGCAATTTGAAGTCTTTCATTCCAACTCAGAGTTCTTGTGTCTGATTCTGCAGCCAAAACAAATCTATTATTTCTACTTTTAATTAAGCACAATGCAAAAGGCTTCATTTATCATTCACACGTCATTGAGAATACTTGTCTCAAGACTTCCTTTACTAAGCGAATTTAGTAAAAGAATATAATTCGAATAATAGTGGTGTATCAATAGAAAATTAATTTTTTATGTAAGTGATCATTATGGATTGATCCCAAAATCTTTTAGTTTCTTAAGAATCTTTTGACCACTTAGCTACTCATGATGGTTTCTCATTGATATTAAAAAATGAAATTTCATCATAAAATGAGATTACCAGATAGATATTGGCGCAAATTTCCATTGACCATGTATTCATAAATTAGGGCCTTGGTGTCCCCATCGTCGCAGTATCCAACAAGAGAAACCAAGTTTCGGTGATGAACAATCATTAGGAGTTGTGCCTGAAGCATTTTCAAATGAATTCAATAAAAAATGGAAAAGCAAACAAGGCAATAGTTCTCTAATTTTTTAGAACATATATTATTTAAAACCTCAGATTGAAATTCCTTGTAGCCTTGC
This sequence comes from Sicyos baderoa, assembly GCA_037832685.1. Classification (NCBI taxonomy): domain Eukaryota; kingdom Viridiplantae; phylum Streptophyta; class Magnoliopsida; order Cucurbitales; family Cucurbitaceae; genus Sicyos; species Sicyos baderoa. The sequence continues at coordinate 13,598,617 of JBBMEF010000001.1, read as the reverse complement.
TTTGATGTTGATGAGAGCAGCTTTACAGCAACCAGAGTTTTATCTTTCAAAGCACCTTTATATACTTTTCCGAATCCTCCTTCTCCAATGACGTCTCTAAAATTATTAGTAATACTCTTCACTTCAGAGTAGTTGTATGCTCGTTTTTGCTTTAGTGAAATTTTCTGTTTTGACTTCATGGAATTCTCTAATACAAATAATTCACAAAGATTTTGTTGGAAGCTTGTGATAAACCCTCATTAAAAAAAAAGAAAAAAAAAGTATATTTGAGAAAAATAATTCAAAAGAAAATTGGATCACACTTTTCTCTCAACCTAATTTAACTTTTCCTCTTCTTCACAAACTACACTTTATTTTTTATTTTATACTTGATATCTCTAACACATATAAAGATCCTATTTATAGGACACCATCAAAAGTTTTTATTTTATACTTGATATCTCTAACACATAGAAATTACTAACTCGTGAATTTTGAGTAACATAATTGTAAAATATGTTTAACTTTTAACAGATTTAAAATTGCAAAATTTAGTAATTCACAAGCAGATCCTCCTCTCTATAAATTCTTTTTAAGCCCAATCAAAATCATCATAAGAATAAAAATGGCATCCAAAAGTGCGATGACTTACTTTTCTTGTTTCTCTTATAGGTAAAAAGTAAGACCAAGAAGATCACTACAAGGATGACGGCTGCTACAACACCAATGATAAAAGGTAGAACAGAAAATTTCTTTTCCTTTTCCTTGGAAGGAGGTGACAAATCGAGTTGTGGATTATCAGCCACTCTGCATGCAACAAGAGGAAGAAGAAAAGTAGAAACTAAATTACAAAGTAGATTTTTGGGGAAAGTGACCAAGAATAATAATTAAGAATGAGAAGTTTGTGTAGAGCTTTTGAGGAATATAAGAGAGACCTCAAATCCAAAATTCCAGCTCTAGATCGCCTAAGAAGTGCGTCCGGAACAGTACCATTAAGATTATTACCAGTTAAATTGCTGCAAAAAATTGTGAGCACAAAATCAAAGATCCGGTCAATTATACCAATCCTCCAAACGGTTATGTGGTTGAAATCAAAAATTAAAAGTCAACAAAAATATTTTACAGGATTTTCAAACGAGGTAGTTGGGCTAAAAATTCTGGAAGTGGTCCAGTGAAGTCATTGTAGGATAAATCTCTGTAAGATTCAAAAAGAAGGTTGAAGATTAAATCCAAAGAAACATAAATGTGTATTGTTTTTTGTCGATAAGAGTTTAATTAATCTCCCTTAACGACGTTAAATCAAAGTCTTCACTATAGGATCTCCAGATTCGATCATAAACATCTTGCGGGTATCTGTTGGAGAATTAGCATAATTATCGAAAATCACACCGAAAAAAAAAAATAAAAATAAAAAATCAAATGGATTATTACCTGAGCCTAACATCTTCTCCTTCTCCGCCTACATCGCGTCGAGTCCACAACACCATGAAGTGGTGGGGATCAGTGGTATAAACAGAGTTGTCCAAGCGTCGTAATTCCAAGGTAGAAATGTAAGGGACTCCATTTCAAGTATTGAGGAGGCATACATCGATGTTATCTGTCGGAGCCATGTAAATGGCCTCCGTTCTAGTATCGTTGTACACAATCGTATCCCATAAATTAACGCCGAGATAGATGTCGAATATAGGGGTAGAGTTTTTGGCGTCGTAATTGCCATACACGAAGATGGCTCTGATCAAGTAATTGTTGTTTTCGCCGGATTCTGGCCTGAGAGTGTAGCAGTTCTTCACTCCTTCTGGAAAGCTTCTTAGGTTTCTGTATTGCACCTGATAATCTTCGCAATTTCTGGTGAAATCTGGCCGATAACTCCTGAATTTATCAAATTCTTGTCTGACTTGTAGGGAAACTTGTTGTTCAGGTCCACCGAGTCCACCCCTGACCCACAATCGATGCTAATGAAATCTTCACGCCCAAACAACAACAACGAGATCAGTCAAACTAAATCATAGAAAATATTCTCTCAAAAACAAAATCATAGAAAATATTGTCTCAAAAAAATAAAATCATAAAAAATATTTTTCAAATTTCATGCACTTTTAAGTAATCCATTATAATCGACATCAAACATTCTCGCATTTGTTCAGTAATTTATATTAAACAAAAAGTAATGTATTTTTTTTAGTATAAGTTATGAAAGGGGATTATGAATAATGTTGAACTAGTTTACAAGCAAACAATGAAATCAGTGCATGACCTAAAATAATTTTTTTTTTTCTTTACCAAATTGATAGAAAAAATGTATTTCCTTTTCAATATTTACTTTTAGTTTAAAATTTAATTATTCTATTGCATTTACATTTGAAAGTTTAAATTAACACTTTTTGTTTAAAGGGAAAGTTTACATTTGAAAGTTTAAAATGTGTTGGAGTGGTTTCATTGTTTAGTTGCATGCAGAGTGGTTGAATTGGTTTATAACCAAACAATAAAATTGTTGTGCCACTCTAATCTATTCAATCTAGACTAAAGTAAAAAGGAAATTACATGTGTCATCATGTTAAATTTTTTTTTAGCAAAAGTAGTCACTATTCTAAAAAAAAATCATTTTAAAATGAAACTAGACAATTATCCTCGCTAAAAATCATCCGTTTCTGTTTCCAACCATCCGCCACTTCCCATTAAATTTTCACCAAAAAAAAAAACTTCCTAAATCGTCATTTAACTCCAATTTCCAATCCAATAGTATTTCCTTAAAAATCTATGGTCATAAATAAGGTTTTTTTATTAAAAAAAAAGAATTTTATGCGAAATACACAAATTTTTTTGTTTGTTTTGATTTTATCAAAAAAATCTAAAATCTTTCCCCATATATTAATATATAAATATGAATTTAAGGAGTCTTCAAAAAAAATAAAATATATATATATATATATATATATATATATATAAAGTAAAATGTTATGAAATTTTGAAAGCAATGATTAAAATTTGAAAAAATGAATAAAAAACAAAAAATAGAATGTAAAAAAAATTAATAGCGCCACATGGTCACATGGCAATTTGAACGAGAGTAAAACTTTCTTACACACATGAATGTGTAGAGAAGTCCTACATTTTGTTTATGTGGCATCATTGAATACCACAAAAAATTATTCATTTTTCAATATTTTTTTTTATAACATAATTTTTTGTGGTATAAGGATGCCACATATACCAAATGAAGGGGAGTTTTACTCTTTGAATAAAAAGAAAAAAGATAAAAAATAACGACTTAAGTTGCCGCCTGACTGCTTGATTTTAAAAAAAAAGAAAAAAGGAGAATGTGAGAAAAGGGTATAGTTTGACATTATTAAAAAATATTATTAATTAAATTTAAAATAAAAGAAAAATTTACAAATAATTTCAAAATAAATAGATTTGTAATTTTTTTTTTAAATGTAACTATCTACCATAATTTCCCTTTTTAATATTTTAAAAGTAAATGATATTTTTGACACATTTTAGAAGTTGAGGAGTCATTTTTCAACCAAAGTCTAACATTTTTTCATCCAAAGTTATGGTACTTTTAATTTATTTTTTATTTTTTAAAAAAGAATACAAACCACTTTAAATTATGATATTAGTAACAATTACACTTTTCAATTAATTCTCTAAAATTTCACAAAAGACTATTTTTGAAACCTTTCAAAAAGTTTCTCATATTTTTTACACCAACCCATAATCCACGATTTTTTTATTATTATTATTATTTTTTTTTATAATTTAGCCAAAAACAAATAGATGTCAAAGTTAGATTTTGATCCCAAGGTTCAGGAAACAGATTGGTATGTGTCACAAGATTAATTTCAAAATTTGACAGATAACCATTTCACTTTTTGGTTTTGATTTTTATTTAATTTTTTTTAGAAAAAGAAAAGAATTTATTTGATAATCAATTTGGATTTCGGTTTTTAAAAATTTTAAAATATTTTTTAATTATTAAAAGAATTCTAAAAACTAAAAAGGAATTTTTTTTTTAAAAGCTTTGTTTTTTTTTCCCTAAAAATGACAAAAAGTAATAAAATACACTACAAATAAAACTTGAACCTTAAATTTAAGTTTTATTAGATGAATAATATTTTAAAATTATTTTATTTTTTAAAATAAAATATTTTTTTTGATTATCTTAAAACCAACAAATAGTTATCAAACATGTATGAATTTTATTTTTTTAAATCGAGAACTAAAAACTTAGAATTAAAAAAATCCATCTATATTAAGAAAATACATATTCTTAATTTTTTGCTTTTGAAAATTATTCTTTTGATTTTATAGATTTCCCAATTATATTATTTATCTTACAAAAAATCAAAGTTATTTAAATATTAAACTTCTAATACTAAAAAAAAAGTTAAACTTTTAAAACTATATTATTAATTTTAGTTATATAAATTAAATAAAAAAAAATGAGAATAATTAATATTTTATTTTTATATTTATAAATATAAATATAAAACAAAATAAAATTTTACATCTTTTTTGAAATCAATAATATTTTATATTATCCACTCTACTAAAATCTAAAATTAATAATTATCTGATAAAATAATAGTTATAGAAGTGAAAAATTTATGGGAGCAGTACAAAAATTTAAATATAAATAAAAAATAAATAAAATTTAATATGTTTAAAAATTAAAAACTAATAAAATTATGGAATGAATATAAAAATTTTACCTTTGATCTATTGCAACTTTTAAATTGTTAGCAAATTATTGAATAAAAAAATAAAATAAATTATTAGCAAATTACTTATGAAAATTGAATTAGATAACAATTCTCTTCTAAGGTTTGTATTTCAAACGCAAATACGTATCAACAATCTTCAAATCTGAAGAAAAAAAAAGTAAATTTTTTTTATTAAAGAGAACAAAATTGAAAATTAAGAAACCATTAATTAATTAGAAAATGAAGATTATTTTATATAGAAATTCAAATATTCAAATAGGAGCAATTTTTATATTTTTTTAAAAAAATTTAATGGTTCATAATTTATAAAATCTCTTATCTCATACAATCTATTAGATTTGGTAAAAATATCTTATGTTCTATGTTATAAAGATGATATTGTAAATATATCTCATAAAAGAGTGGAATTCTCTAACGTTGGATTTTTTATTTGAATGTGAGGTTTTGTGGTAAAACATTATTTATTTGAATGAAAGATTTTTTTTTTTTTTTAATTTAAAAAAGAATGACATATTTGTAGATATATAATGTGGCATAGGGGCAAAATCGTCTAAAAATGATTTTTCTTCTAAGTCACACCTAAGGTAGTATGATTTCTGGAAACCTAAAACCTGAGAAATTTCAAGCCTTCGTCTTCCAAATTTCGAAAACCAATAGCCTAAAATTTCAAGCCTTCGTCTTCTATATTTAAGAAACCTAAATCTTGAAGTTTCAAGCCTCCGTCTTCCAAATTTCGGAAACCTAAAGCCTGAAATTTCAAGGCTCTATCTTCCCGATCTCAGTGTGTTCTCAAATGAAGGTGGAGCTATCTATTTATAGAGTTTCATGTACTTCAAATGGGCTTGGAGTTACCTATTTTAACCTAACATCTATGAGATTTGGTAAAAATATCTTATATTTTTTTGTAAATAAAAAATATCTTATCTTCTACCTTAGAAAGTGTTACGAACCGAGATTTTCTTTTTTTTTTTTTCTCTTTCGAAAAATATATTTTTGTATTTTCCATAATTTTGTTGTAGGAATTGAATTATGAGAAATTAATTATTATGGGTTTTTTTCAGACACAAAAAGGTTCTTACTGTTGCATAAATCATTAATTAGATGCCTTCTAAAATATTTCGGGAGATCCTGCAACGGTCAGGAGATGTTTAACTTCTGAACATGACCTCCACACTTTGAATTACCACTCCCCTGCCATTTTCAATGGTTCACTCTCAAGTTCATCCACTTTGTTCCCGATTGCTTTCGCTACATTAATCATGTTATCCCGCTTCAAAAGCTCACTTCCTTCGATAATACAATCCCCATGTTGAGGAAGTGTTATGATTGTTTGCATCGAATAGAGCAGGGTCACAGCTAAAAGAGTTTTGAGAATAACAATAATAATGAAGAGGAAGAAGAGAAAGAACGACACGATGATTTTACGTGGAAAACCCCTAAACA
>JBBMEF010000001.1:13549465-13560949 GCA_037832685.1 Sicyos baderoa | reverse complement strand
GGACATGACAAAATATCAAGACCTGAAATCGATACTAATTTTCAGGCACTCATCGAATATGTAACCGACATACGAAATTTTGTGTCCCTATTGTATTATTATTTATTATTTATTTTCATTTTTGATTCACCACATAAACTTCACGTATTGTTTAAAACTACTTTTCAAATTGTCGATGACATAAAAACGAGCAAGTGTTAGTGGAGGATGTCGATGAGAGAAAGAGAGAAAATAGAATTAAGAGGAGAAAAATGAGAAACTAATACATTTTGAAGTTGTTAAGAATTAGACTTTCTTATAAAATTTATTTTGTTTTGGTTAGTAAAGTTTTGTCCTTTATTGAATTTAAATGGACTCTGATTAAAAACACTATGTTAATGGATTTCTTTTTCAATTTAGTTAATTTTTCATAGTTAGTAAAAAAAATTAAAATATCTTGAATATAATATTATATAATAAAAAAACAAATAAGATATATTTGTGTCCTACAATTTCTTAAAATAATCTCTATATTTTGTCTATGCTTCTTAGCTTATTTTCATATAGCTCAATTGACTCTAAATTTCATTTCCTTGTATGTTAGGTTTCATAAGTTTAGATTGTGGATTGCCCACAAATACAAACTACACTGAACCAACAACAACACTTAACTACACTTCTGATGCTGCTTACATAAACAGTGGTGAAAGCAAAAGCTTGTCCTCTAATTATCAAAAGTTTCTACCCAAACAGTACCATCATGTTAGAAGCTTTCCACAAGGACTTCGAAACTGTTATAGTATAACCGTAACAAAAAACGCCAATTATTTGATGCGAGCAAGTTTCTTCTACGGTAACTATGATCAACTCGGCCAGCTACCGACGTTCGATATGTACATTGGAGATAGCTTATGGAAAACAGTTGATTTTACTAGTGAAGACATTGATACAATCATAGAATCAATACATGTTACATCAAACAATCAAGTGCAAATTTGCCTTGTCAACAAAAACACTGGAACTCCATTCATCTCTTCATTGGAATTCCGACCTTTGCCCAAAGAGACCTATAACACTTTGACAAGATCTTTGTTGCTTTACATGCGATTCGATTTGGGTACAACAACGAATAAGACGACGTATAGGTTTGTTGCTAAAGAAACAAGATTTCTTATTGACTCTCAACCTGCACCTAAGTTTTGCTCTTCGTGATATATCCTAAAAACCCGTATTTAATTACTACTTCCACGTATAGGTTTCCAGATGATATTTACGACCGCTCTTGGGCGCCATGTTCAAATTGCTACGACTGTACAAGCATAAGTACAAACGACACTACAGACAAAAGTAATATTTATCAACCAAGTTTTGCTGTCATGAAAACAGCAGCTATCAGAAAAAATGAAACAAAGCCATTAGAAATCTGGTGGGAATCAGAAGATGAAAACACTCAATATTATGTATACATGCACTTTGCTGAAGTTGAAGAACTTAGAGACAATCAAACTAGAGGGTTCAATGTCACCCATAATGGAAATTTTTGGTTTGGCCCTTTAATTCTTGAGGATTACTTGTACACCACAACACTTTATAGTGGAGAACCTTTGCTAACACCATTGAAAAAACACATATTCTCAATTATCCCTATTGAAAACTCAACACACCCTCCCATCATCAATGCTCTTGAAGTTTATTCCGTGATCGATCTCTTAGAATTGACATCAGATCAAGGAGATGGTAACTACTAAACCTTATTCTTAAGATCCCGTTTGATAACCATTTGCTCATACATATTACTTTCACTGGCGAAAATTAAAAATCAAATGGTTATCAAACAAGACCTGTATTGTTTGTTTCATGACACCTTTAGCTAAGTCTAATTGTTGTGTATTGCATGGATATCTTTAGTGGATGCAATACAAAGCATCAAGGCGACTTATGGAATAGTGAGAGATTGGGAAGGAGATCCATGTGTTCCAAGAACATGCCCTTGGGAGGGTATAGATTGTACCAAAACCAATGGAACTTCTCCTAGAATCTTATCTTTGTAAGCAACTCATGACCAAATGTGTCTTTTTTAGCTTTTCTAAAACATTTAAATGACAAAAAGGTAACCTTTTGTTTTCAGGAATTTGTCATCAAGTAGATTGGTGGGGGAGATTTCTTCAACTATATTCAATCTAGAAATGTTACAAATCTTGTAAGTTAATGGTTACATAAGCTCAACCCCTCCCCCAAATTAGATCTGTTTTAGTCACTCACCTCCTTCTATATGCATATGCAGGGACTTGTCAAACAATGACTTGACAGGAAACATCCCTGATTTTCTGTCTAAGTTATCAAATCTTAAAGTCTTGTAAGTGACAAGCATGACCCATTACAATGTTGGTATGATTAAATTTAAAGTATATTATAAATTTGGTTCTATGGTTTTAAGAAAGAGTTTAGCCCCCTATAGTTTTAGAAAAGATAACTTAGTCTTTATGGTATGAAGAATTATAATTTAGTTCATATGGTTTGATAAAAGCTAAAAAATAGTTCATATCATTCATAATCATTGGCGAGTTGAATACATGAAAGACAGTTATCCATCTATCAATGATGATGGTGAACAAAAAAATCGCATCATTTACACATGAATAGCTACTTCCATGCACTTAATTCGCCAGCAATTTCAACGACATGAACAAACCATTAGAGACTAAATTATAATTCTTCAAACCACAAGGACTAAATTCTAGTTCTTTTAAATCATATGGACTAAACTCTAACTTTCTTCAAATCATAAAGACCAAATTATAGTTTACCCTTAAATTTATCATAACCCAACAATTTAAGCTTTTAAGTTGAATGATGATTTATTTAACAATATTAAAAATGTTGTATTGGTACAGAAAGTTAGATAACAACAAGCTCACAGGCTCTGTTCCATCTGAACTTGTTAAGAGACAAAAGAATGGCTCATTATCATTAAGGTTTATTCTAAAACAAAAACTTAAGCCTCTCTTTACAAGGAATAGGTTCTGATATTTTTCTATTGAACCTTATTGGCACAGTGTTGAAGGGAATCCAAATCTAAGTTGTTTATCAGAATCAGATTCATGCAAGAATGCCAAGAGTAAGAAGAAAAGTGCTGTTATTCCAATTGTGGCATCAATCGGTGGATTGGTAGTCATTGTTGTGATTGCAGTCATCATCCTTTGGGTTGTTAAATTAATGAAGAAACAGAAAAATGAAAGTGTTGTTTCAGAGATAACCATGAATACCTCAGGAACCAACAACCAAATAATTAGTGATGACTTCTTAGAAACAAAGAGAAGAGCTTTTACATACTCAGAAGTGTTGAAGATGACAAACAATTTTGAAAGAGTTCTAGGCAAAGGAGGTTTTGGGATGGTTTACTATGGCTTCATAGACAATTTTCAAGTGGCTGTCAAGATGCTTTCTCAAGTATCAATTCAAGGTGTTCAACAGTTTCAAGCAGAGGCATGTAATTATATCATTATCACCCATGTTTAAACCTTAAGGGGTAATTTTTGTTGGTGGGTTATGGTTGTTGGTGAGTCATCATTGTGTGTATTTAGTGTGCACGTAATGGTTACATGAGTTATCACTGTCTGGGATGTGACTGTAAGTAATTATAAGTTAGAAAGGTTTGAGTCAGAATGAATTAGTGAGTCGTACGATAATGGCTATTGGGTAGTACGGTTTTTGAAAAGGGAGATTGAGATGAATAGTGATTACCCGATTACTCACTTTTCATTATTCGGGTTACCATTTTTGAGGTCTCAAATCAGTGGACTATAAATATAATAGCTAACTATTTGGGGGGTGTTTGAGGGTAACCATTGTTGGTGGGTAATGATTGTTGGTGAGTTATCATTATCTTTGTCAGTGTTTAGGGTGTAGGTAATGGTTACATAAGTTATCATTATATGATTGGGATGAAATTATTATAAGTGAGAAGTATTTGAGTGAGAATGAAATAGTGAGGATGAAATGAATAGTAATTACCCGGTACTCACTATTCATTATCCAGGTAACCATCATTAAAGCATCAAATATTGAGTGGACTATAATAGCTCCCTCAACCATTACTCAGACCCTAATTTGAGCCCCAAAAACCCTTAAGTAGTTAGACCAATTCAATCCCCAGTGATACTTCACATATTATGTTTTTTCGTGGTGCAGGTTACAATTCTGTTAAGAGTACACCATAAGAACTTGACAAATCTTGTGGGGTATTTGAACGAAGGAGACCGTCTCGGCCTCGTTTATGAGTACATGGCCAATGGAAACTTAGCCGAGTATCTATCAGGTGATCTGCTTGCAATTAACTAAGACTATTTTTTTATTATCATTTGATAGATTGTTTTTTGCATTTTAATCTATTTTAAAGAAACATGTGAATTCGTAACTAAGTTACAAACAAAATCAAGTTTTTTTTTTAAATTTACTCTTTTAGTTTTAAAAACTTGGCTTGACATTTTGAAAACATTTGTAGAAAGTAGAAAACAATTGTAGAAAGTAGAAAACAAAACAAAAAACCCATAATAGAAGTCTTAATTTTCAAAAGTAAGAAACCAAAACTTAAAGGGTGCATTTGGAGCACCTGTTGGGTTATAATAAACAAAGGGTTATATTATACACGGTAGGTTATCATATCATAAATGGTGAGTTATTTTAAGAAGTTACTATAGGGACTATAAAAAACAGTATTTGAGGTATAGGACATAGGTTATGAGATACGACGGTAGATGTTATTTAAAATGAAAACTTGAGTTTGGACCAACCCACCAGTTAATGGTTATTATAACCGATGGGCCATAACCCAACCCCCATTTCATAAATGACCCCAAACATGGCATAAACCATCATCAAACAAACGCTTAAGTCTTCTATTTCACAAACTAAGCTTATACTAAAACACTACGCCCACCTATCATTTATGGCCCAAGAATCGTAAACCAAATCAAAAAGTTGACATTGATTTTTTTTTTCCTGTGAACTTGTCAAATTCGAACAGAGAATAGCCAAAAGGTCTTAAGTTGGCAAGACAGGCTTCGGATAGCTATAGATGCAGCACAAGGTAATATATATTTGTTTATTTAAAAGTACGAGAGAAAGATCGAAAGCTACGACCTCTTAATCGAAGATATATGTCGTGATTGAAAAAACAAAACAGGATTGGAGTACCTGCACGATGGTTGCAAGCCAGCCATAATCCACAGAGATGTGAAAACAACAAACATTTTATTGACAGAGAAATTGGAAGCCAAGCTTGCAGATTTTGGTTTGTCCAAAAGCTTCCCAACAGATATCAACAACAGTAGTAGCAACTACATGTCCACCATTGTTGCTGGCACTCCTGGTTACCTGGATCCAGAGTAACTATCAATTTTCACTCACTTCCTTTCAAATCAATGTCTTTTTACTTATCACATTAGGTCTAATTCATGCACCTTTTTAAAGAAAAGTATCAGTATTGTCAACACAAACTTTCTTATATCTTACCTTTTATTGAAGAAATGCTTTAAAATAACAACTTTTTAAAGTTGTATACCTACTACAATTTTGACATTCCATGACTATAGACAAACAAATGAAGGGAAGGGACAAAGTACATAGGTGATGGTGAAAATAATATTTATAGGTTTATAACCATCATGGAGTGGCCCCAAGGAGTGTCGCAGTTGATTGAAAACTTGGGTTTTAAAGGTGTCTTCCCCTCAAGGTCCTAGGTTCAAAACTCACCTATGACATTAATTTTTAGACACCTTTCGTGTCTCCATTCCTTCGATGTCTTTCGGTGTTTGGCCTAGGGACGGGCGTGGTTACCCTTGTTTCAAAAAAAAAAATCCATCATGGAGTTGCTCAATTGGTCAAAGAGGGTCTTGGGTGCATAAGGTGATGGGTTCAATTCATAGTGGCCACCTATCTCATAATTAATTTCCAACGGGTTTTCTTAACATCCAAATGTTGTAGGGTCAGACGATATGTTCCGTGACATTAGTCGAGGTGCGCAAAAGGTAGCGCAGACAGTCACATATATCAAAAAAACAAAAATTATAGGTTTATAGGACGTTTGAACTCCCATTTAAGAGAGGGAAGTTTAGGTTGAGTTATAATAACCCATATGATAAGACATATTTATATATTACCCATTTACCACTTAGTTAGTTAGGTAGTTGGTCCCGTAGTGGGGTATATAAGATGTACCGTTTCTCATACGAAATACAACTTGAATATTGAATTGACTCTTGATTGAGTGAGGGACCGTTTAGATAGAGCTAGACTCTATCACAAACCCATGTTCGGATCACAATTATAATAATGGGTAGATTGGCATGTAGTCCCTCATCTCAACTGTAATAACCCTCCAACCCTCCAGATAAAAGTATAAGTTATGACAATATGCACAAAAAACATAGATTAATAAACCCTCCCATCTTACCATAACACATCGTTTATAATAACTCAATCATCATAGAGTAACTTAGTAGTCAAGAATTGTCTTAAATAAGTAAGAGGTGATGAGTTCAATTCTAAGTTGGCCTGACACTCATGAATACCAAAAAATAACCCAAACCATCACCCTAAACAAGCCCTTAATTTTTCAGAAAACTAAAAATTAAAACCCTATTTAATAACAATTTTATTTTTTATTTTTAAAAAATTTCTTTTTTTTATATTTGTGACTGTCTGTGCCAACTTTCGCGCACCTCGACTAATGTCACGGGACATACCGCCTCAGCCTACAACATTTGGATGCCAAGGAAACTCGTATGAAATTAATTCCTAGGTCGGTGGTTACCGTGGATTGAAATTTAAACCCATCACCTTATGCACTAAAGACTTTCTTTCACCAATAAAGCAACTCCATGATGGTTTATTTTTTAAAGTTAAACATATCAATACAAGTTTCACATATGGTTTATCTATTAAATTATCTAATTTTTTATAGGTTACCAGAACACAAAAGAAAGTAGCTTTCAAAATCTTGTTGAAATTTGAAACACAAATGTTATTTTCAAAAAACAAAATCATTATCAAATAGGGTCTAAATAGTTAGTCCAATCCTTTCAAAACACACTAAAAATATACCTAAACAGGTGTCACTAATTTCAGGTACTTCATATCGAACCGACTAACCGAAAAGAGCGACGTGTACAGCTTCGGAGTTGCCCTGCTAGAGATAATCAGCAGCAAACCAGCAATATCAAGAACCGAAGGAAACATTCACATCACCAAATGGGTAAGCTCGAAAGTGGCTAAAGGGGAAATCAATGGCGTAATTGACCAGAGATTGAGAGCAAAATATGATGTGAACTCGGTTTGGAAGGCAGTGGAATTAGGGCTGAATTGTGTGTGTGTAAACCCGGCGAAACGGCCGTCGATGAATCAGGTGGCGGCGGAGCTCAAGAGCTGTTTGGCCGTGGAATTGGAACGGACGCCGGAAAGTTGGGGTTTTGATTCCCGGAGCTCCGGCGATATGGTGCCGGTTGTTTTGGATTACAGTGGCGCCGTTCCAATGGCTAGGTAAACTTTGTAAACTGTAAACTTGATTTTGGATTTTTTTTTTTTTTTTTTTTCCTTTTTTCTTTGAAAATCTAAGTTGGAATAAAGAAAGAAGTGAAAATTACTTTTTTATTTTTTTTTTTAGGATCGACGATTGGGATATAGTTTTAATTTACTGTATGATTCAAAATTAAATTTTTTACCATAATATTTTTTGTGTATTTTTTTATTTATTTTTCTACTTATTTTATTTTAAAAATTAAGTTCACATATATTGAAATATAAAATTAGTCTAATAAATATTGTATTCAACATTAATTTATATAACTAATGATTTTGTTAAACATTATTATAACATAAAAGTAAAAATGTAACTAAATTTCATACTAAGAACTAAATTATTCTTTTTCTAAGATAGAATTTAGATAAATTTTAATCTTTGATTTTAGTGCGTGAGATTAAAAAAATAGTTAATTTTGGATCTAACAACAAGAGTCAAATCACGACTAAATATAATTTTCTTTTGTTAAAATATTATTTTGATCCTTCAACTATCATTTTGGTTCCATTTTGGTCCTAAACTTTCAAAAGTCAAATTTTAGTCCAGCAACTTTGCAAAAAGCTTAAAAGTAGTCCTTGGGTAAAAAAAAAAACTAACCATAGTTAAAATTTTGATGAGTTAGGCAAAAAAAAAAAAAAAAATTCAATTGACTTTCATCTTCTTCTTTTCCACCATCTTCTTCCTCTTCCATCTTTCACCCATTTTTCCCTTCCATTTCATAACCAACTAAACAATCCCAAAAGCCATTAAGTGTCATTGCACATCAAAGCTAAGTTTTGTTAATAATAAAATGAGTCCAAGCAAATATTACATAACCCCAATGAAAATCCAAGTATAAGAAGAAAAAAAACCCATTAAAAACATAGGATGTTTGATTGATGTGGGTTGATTTCCTATGATTCAATAAATTTAATAAAGATTTTTTGTTGTTTGTCTCTAATCATCTATGTGTTGATGGAGTGTGTCTAGGAGGTAGTAAATTAAATTTGGTCCTAATTGGTGATTTGATTAAATGAGAATTAAGAGCAGAGTGGGCTTGGAGATTCCCCAATTTTCCAAGCAGCTTTGTATCAAAGAGATTAATTCCATTTTCCATTGGAGTAATTTTATCCTTTTAATTATGAAATGGAAGGGAAAAATGGGTGAAAGATGGAAGAGAAAGAAGATGGTGAAAAGGAAGGGATGAAAGTCAATTGAATTTATTTTATTTTATTTTTTTTGTCAATTCATCAAAATTTTAACTATGGTTACTTTTTTTTTTTACCTAAAGACTAAATTTAAACTTTTTGCAAAGTCGAGAGACTAAAATTAGACTTTTGAAAGTCTAAGGACTAAAATGGAACCAAGATGATAGTTGAGGGACCAAAATGATATTTTGACTTTTTTTTTTTTTTAAATCAGTCTGAATATAATATTAACAACTACAACAAAATAATCTTATATTTTATTCTTAAAAAAAGAGATGTTATATGATATTGAAAGACATGGCTTGACTTACAACCATAAATAAACCAAATTTGATACTCGAATACTCGATTTGATAACCCCGGACCCTACATCCAGCTGAGCCATTTTCGAGGCTGGCTGGCGGGCTGTTAAACATAACAATCGACAAAGTATTTGTGAAGAAAAATTGAATGTTGAGTTGACAAAGTCTACGGGTTTCCCATGGGACCAAATATCTGTCGTTTTGTTCGGTTCAAATTGAACCGTGTAGATCTTATCCTGCAATCAAGTATATACATCTTCAAACATTACGCCAATCAAGTTGCTTCAAACATTATGATTGACCTAATCGTTAAGAAAACCTTGAGAAACCAAAAAATTATGGATATTAACTATGATGGACACCTATCTAATATTAATTTCCTAGACTTCTCCAACAATTAAATGTTGTAAGATCAGACAGTTTTATCCTTTTTATTGGTGATTATCTGGATCAGCTTGCGCACACCTCGATTACCATCCGATTCTACCATATTTAAATGTTAAGGAAATTGGTAGAAAATTAATTCTAAGTAGGTGAAAATCATGAAATGAATTCATCACCTCTGAGCTCTTTGAAGCCCTTTCTTGACCACTAGGTTACTTTATGATGGTTGTAGTGTCAGACAGTTTGTCTCATGAGTCCTGAAAATAATCGAGGTGCGCAGCAATGTCGGCAGACAATAATTGGTAGATGGATGCATTAAAGTTTGACTCAACTTGCTCCAATTATTGGACAAATGGTTTGTGTCTTCTTCCTTAAGATTTCCTGTGAAAACAAACAAGTCGTCATTGATCTCCAAGTCAACTAGTAGCTCATAATGAAGAAAATAAATTAACCTTCAGGCTTCAACTCTATGATATTATGATTGTCATGGAATATAATTTGGTATAAATCTTCAAAAACTATTCTGCAACAAGGTTTAGGAACAACCCAAAACTCATTGATAAACAAGAGGACATTAGTATTTTGAGAACCATTTTTTTCATTTTTTATTTTTGATGACTAAACTTGTTTTCTTTCAACTTCTCTACAATAACCAAAAGGGTCAGTGGCCTCATAGATTCATTATTTGGTAGTAATCCAGTGTAACACCATGGTCACGAGTTCGATCCCGAGAATCGATATTTAACTAAAAAACTAAATGATATCAAATCAGCTTTAACTTTTCCTGTTTAAAAAATAAAAAAGTAATAATAATAAAAGCATGTATACGGAGCAAAGAAGTTAAGTTACTTCAAAAACTAAATGTTATGAAATCATATACTTAAACTAATTGAATTCAAATAATTGCGAGCTTTTTTCAGTCTGTGTCAACTTGCCTATAAAACATGTTCACAAAGACCAGCCGTGAAATATTGACCGATCTCCTATAGTGGTTGACTTTCTATTACTATCACACATTTAACATTAAATGCCTCAACAAGTGGTCATAAAGTTGGCTACTTTCTCAACTCTCATAAACCAATGCAGAGAAAATAGACCCAAAGAAGATGAAGATAATGGGATTATCATGGCTCCATTCACTCTTTGGTTTAACTCTTCTACTTCTTGTTCAAGCTCAAGATCAGTCAGGTAACAAACAAAAATATCTCCATTGTTAACCAATCTATCTATCCTTGTTCTAGTGTAAAGGGTTGGAGATTTACATTTTTTTTTCATATGATTCTCAGGCTTCATTAGTATAGACTGTGGAACACCAGAGAGTACAAGTTACACGGAAACAACAACCAAAATTAACTACATTTCGGATGCACCCTACATAAACAGTGGAGTAAGCGGAAGCGTAGCTTCGATTTATGGAGACACCCTCCAAAGGCAAATGGGGAAACTTAGAAGCTTTCCTCAAGGAATCAGAAACTGTTACAATGTCAGTGTTAAGAGGAATACCAAATACTTGATTCGAGCGAATTTCTTATATGGAAACTATGATGGCCTAAATTTGCTACCAAAGTTTGATCTCTATATTTGGAATAGCTTATGGACATCAATAAACATCACTAAAGTTGGCATCACTGATATCAAAGAACTCATACATACTGTCTCCTCAAATGAACTTCCCATCTGTCTAATCAATACTGGAAATGGGGTGCCCTTTATTTCAGCATTGGAATTTAGACGTTTACCGAATGTCACTTATCAAGCAAAATCGGGATCCTTATCACTCGACTACCGATTGGATGTCGGTTCGACAGAAAATCAAACGTACAGGTATTTAGACACTGATTTGGCACACAAGTTTACTGCTAATAAACATCTATTCTGAGAGGTAATATTGATAGATTCAATTCAAGGTAGTCACCCACTTAGGAATTAATTTCCTAAAAATTTCCTCTAAGTGTGCATAAGCTGACTTGGACACCGTTGAAAAGTTAGGGAGATTTTGTAAATATATTTATTTGTTATTTTTGTTAGGTTTGTTATTCTATTCTGTTATTTA
>JBBMEF010000001.1:13532988-13549365 GCA_037832685.1 Sicyos baderoa | reverse complement strand
CCTAGTTTTTACTCATTTCATGTCGCTTTTATGTCTATTTTCCCTACTTTAACTCTCACTCTTTGAGAGTTATCAATTACCATTCATATCATGCAATCAAAACAAAATCCAATTAATCAAAACAAAAAATTGGACTAAACAGATACATTCCTTTTTTCTCTTTCAGGTACTTCGTATCAAACAGGCTAACAGACAAAAGCGACGTGTACAGCTTCGGGATCGCGCTACTAGAAATAATAAGTTGCAAGCCGGTAATATCAAGAACAGGGGAAACACCGCATATAGCGAAATGGGTTACCTCATTGGTGGCGCAAGGAGACATTCAGAGCATAATCGATCCAAGATTGGAAGGGAAATACGAAACGAACTCCGTTTGGAAGACTGTGGAAGTGGCAATGAACTGTGTGGCGGCGAATTCGAGTCAAAGGCCGACGATGAGCGACGTTGTGGCGGAACTCAAGGATTGCTTGGCCACGGAATTGAGTCGAAATCTTGATTCGGAAAATTCGATTGGGATGAAATATGTGAATCTAGGGTTTGGTGGCTCTGAAACCATCCCATCGGCGAGGTGAATAGAATTGAAGTGGAACTATTTCGACAACATGGATTCTGAACCATTCCTTAGGATTATTTTTTTTTATGAACATTTGTATTTTATTTGATATTCGATAAGCATATTATTTTTAATCTTAACATTTGGGTTTAGTTTTTAATTACTCACTTTTACTATGCTGAATTTTAGGGGGAATTTTGTATGTATAATAAAAATTGGCTAAAAAATTGCATCTATAACACAAAACTGAAAATAATCGAGTATTTGAGTGTGATTGAGTTCAATCACTGGTTATTGATTGAACTCAATCAGTTGAGCTCAATCTCTTAACAAACTGATTGAGTTCAATCACTAGTTGTTGATTGAATTCGATTGAGTTCAATCACTCTTGGTATAAACGAATTTTTGATAAAAATATATTATAATTATAATAGAGGGTTTTAAGGTTGTACATACAACAAATTTTCTTAATTTTTTTATTGTTATTATATGATGTAATATTTGGCCCTTTTACAATCAGGCATCGAGGCGGTTCGAGTTAGACAGGCTCGAGTCGGCTCAAATTATGGCACCAAACGAGTTGTCTTGATGGACCGAGATTGCAAAATGGGTCTGAATTCTCCATCTAATTTTGTTCATGTTTCTTCTTTTGTGTATAGGAAGTTGTTCACCATTCTTCTCTCTTATCCTCTCTATTTACCTAGCTATGCACAACCCTCTTTAACTTTTCATTAATTAATGAAGAGTTTTCATTTCCTTAAAAAAATAATAATAAATCTGATTAACAAAACACAAACAACAAAAACACGTGAGAGAAATAGGGTTAATGTCTATGGTGGTCACCTATCTAGCAATTAATTTTCTACGGGTTTTCTTGACATCCAAATATCGTAGTGTTAGACAATATGTCCTGTAACCACCAAGCTAGTCTGAACACTCACGAATTATGGTAGTTTTTTTACCCTATTTTTTTCATGGCTCAATGTCACTATTATCTAATCCACGATTGCCATATGCTTCTAATCAAATAAATTGCAGTTTGTTGAGTTCCTCAACGGTTGCATTCTTCTTATTATTCAATTGAATACTAGACAATAAAATAGAGGGGTTTAAAGTTTAAACAATGTCTTTGATATGGCAAGCATGATGCAGATGGTTGGGTTGAAATTTTCTCTAGTCTAACTAATTTTATTCACCAAATGGCCAAGTCCAAGTCAACTAACAAACAACAAGATAGCTTTGGAGACAAGGAATCTAACTCCGAAAAATCGAAAAGATGATCGTGGAATCGCTCACAACAGAACTTTTCGAAGCGTGTAGAGGTCTTCGGGCGATGTTTGAGCCTATTAAATCTTATATTTCTCCTTAAACCTCTATTTCTAAGCTCTTTTGTGACTATTTTTTAAGTGTTGTTTTTCATGACTGGAGGTTGTTTCTTGTAGTCCTATCAATCATGTATGTCTCAACTTGAAATTATTGGACACGGTGTTTGTATCTTTTTCCATGAGATTTCATGTAAAAACAAATATGTCATCATCGATGGAAATGGAAGGAGAACCACAGCTCATAATGAAGAAATTAAGCTTCTTCAACTCTATATAATATGCTTGTCATGGAATATAATTTAGTACAAATATTCAAAAACTATGGAACAACCGAAAACTCATCGTTGAACAAAAGGACATACTTTGATAACCATTTAATTTTTTTCATTTTTTTTTTCAATAACTAAGCTTATTTTCTTTCCACTTCTCTATAATCTATTAAGTAGAAGTGGTTAATTTATAAGTTTATTTCAAAAACTAAGACCCTATTTGATAATTATTTATTTATTTCTTTTAAATTTAAGCCTACGACTACAATAATTATTTTCTTATGATTTTTTTTACTTTGATATCTATATCCTACTTATGTTTTAAAAAACTAAACTAGAATTTGTAAGCTACAAAATGTAGCTTTCAAAAACTTGTTTTGGTTTTTGAAATTTGGTTATGACACATATATTTCTTCAAAGGAAGATGAAAATTTATGTAGAAAATTTAAATTCAAATGAGTTTAAATTTCAAAAAAAAAAAAAAAAAAAAAGTCATAAATGATTATCAAATTGGGTTACAAATAATTGCAAGTTGTTTTTTTTTTTTTTTTTTTTTCAGTTTATGTCAACGTGCCTATATTATATAACATGTTGTAACATGTCACAAAGACCAGCTGCGAATATTGACCAATCTGCGTTGAGAGAATTCCTGTAGGTTGACTTTCTATTAACATTACATGTTTAACACTAAATACCTCAAAAGTTGCTCATAAAGTTGGCAAATTTATCAAGTCTCATAATCCAATATTGCAGAGAAAATAGACCCAAAAAAGATGAAGATAATGGGATTATCATGGCTCCATTCACTCCTTGGTCTAACTCTTCTACTTCTAGTTCAAGCTCAAGACCAGTCAGGTAACAAAGATATATTCTTGTTCCATAGTAAAGATTTGGAGATTCATTTAGTTTTTCATATGATTCTCAGGCTTCATTAGTTTAGACTGTGGAACACCAGAGAGTACGAGGTACACCGAAACGACAACCGAAATCAACTACGTTTCTGATGCACCCTACATAAACAGTGGAGTAAGCGGAAGCGTCGCTTCGATTTATGGAGACACCTACCAAAGGCAAATGAGGAAACTTAGAAGCTTTCCTCAAGGAATCAGAAACTGTTACAATGTCAGTGTTAAAAGGAATGCCAAATACTTGATTCGGGCGAATTTCTTATATGGAAACTATGATGGCCTAAATTTGCTACCAAACTTTGATCTCTATGTTGGGAATAGCTTATGGACATCAATAAACGTAACTAAAGTCGACATCGATGTTATCAAAGAACTCATACATACTGTCTCCTCAAATGAACTTCTCATCTGTCTAATCAATACTGGAGAAGGGGTGCCATTTATTTCAGCATTGGAATTTAGACCTTTACTGAATGTCACTTATCAAGCAGAATTGGGATCCTTATCACTCGACTACCGATTGGATGTTGGTTCGACAGAAAATCGATCATACAGGTATTTAGGCACTGATTTTGCTTCCAAATTTACTGCTAATAAACAACTATCATGGATGGATCTAGTAGAATCAAGCAAATTTATTGCTAATAGACTGATAGGTTCAATTCATGGATCTAGTAGAATCAAGCAGTCTGTTCCGTGAGAATAATCGAGTCGACTTATACACTCACAGATATCAACGGCTAATAAACAAAGTATATGCTTTAACAAGTGATGAGTTCAAATCTCATGGTAACCATCTACCTAGGAATTAATTTCAAATTAATACCTACGGGTTTCCTTGGCATCCAAATGTTGTAGGGTCAGGCGGTATGCTCCGTGACATTAGTCGAGGTGCGCTTGTGCACGCAAGCTGGCCCGGACAGTCACGAACATCAAATAAAAAGAAAGCTTTAACAAGTGAGAAGCTAAGATATTATTATGTTTATGTGTCTACTCTTATCTTTAGATTCCCTTTCGATATTTATGATCGAATCTGGACACCATTTAACTTCAATAAATGGGCACAAGTGAGCACCAATCAAACCGTGGATGCAATCGATCACAACAATCACCAACCGCCATCTATCGTCATGAAAACGGCTTCCTCCCAAATCGATGCAAACAATCCAATGGAAATTTATTGGGACACAGTTGATTCATCTCAATATTATGTATTTATCCACATTGCTGAAGTTGTAGAGCTTAAGGCCAACCAGAGTAGAGGATTCAATATCATGCACAATGGGAAACTTTTTTATGGACCTCTAATTCCAAGTTATTTGTCCACACTGACAATTTTAAGTCAATCCCCATTGACTGCAGCAGACAGACATTCATTCACTTTCATTCCAATTGAGAATGCAACGCTGCTACCAATCGTTAATGCTTTCGAGATATATATAGTGAAAGATATAGCAGAGTTAGAGGCAGATAAAGGAGATGGTATGTATCCTTCTTCAGATGCACTGTTAGTTTACTTCGTCAAAAGTTGATTTTTATTTATAATCGAAAATCAGAACTTCGCTCTACCATTGACATGGAGGCACTTGTGTCTCTCATAAAATCCAGACTTAGGAGACAACATGAAATTTTACAGTTCAGCTAGCTCGTGGGTTTCAAACTTGGAGACAGAGACCCCAAGTCTGTACCTGCGAGGGAGCCCGTTAAACTCAATTTTAACTAAATTACTTCTTTGGAAAACTAGTGGATGCAATTACCAATATCAAGACAACCTATGGGGTAAAGAAGGATTGGCAAGGAGATCCATGTGTGCCAATGGTATATCCCTGGAGTGGATTAAATTGTAGCAATGAAACAGCACCAAGAATCATATCCTTGTAAGTGCAAGCCTTTTATAAAACTTAAGTTTGTCATTACTATCATGGGTTGACCTAATGATCAAACAAAACTTTGAAGATTAACGAGGTTATGGGTTCAATCCATAGTAACCACCTACCTAGGAATTAATTTCCTACAAATTTTCTTGACAATCAAATGTGGTGAGAATAGTCGAGGTATGTGTAAGCTTGCCCAGACATCCACGAATATCATAAAACAAAAAGAAAGAATTTGTCTTGAATAAATGGTGCCTTTTGTGAACAGGAACCTATCTGCAAGTGGATTAAACGGTGAAATATCTTCTTATATATCCAATCTAACAATGTTGCAAACTTTGTAAGTGTCTCTCCTTTGATGATCAGATTATGTGGATTAAATAAGAGCTGAATTTATTTGGAAAATATATACTAATCTACTGAACTTGTTTCTTTAGGGACTTGTCAAACAATAATTTGACAGGGAAAGTGCCTGAATTCCTGTCTAATTTGTCACACCTCAAAATCCTGTAAGTTCCTCTTTTTTTTTTTTGATAAACTTCAAAGGGATAGAAAGTCCTTGGTTACAAAAGGCATTCCTAATTTTTTTTGAAACGGAAACTCATCTTTCATTAAGAAAATGATGATTGTACAAAGAGAGAAACAAAGAAATAGAGGGAAAACAACAACAAAAAACAAACGAAAGGAAAAATACAAGAGAAACATCAAAACAACAACAAAACCGCAAACCACAAAAGTGGAAGCAAAACAAACAGCTAAACAAGCAAAATAACAACTATGATTTAGAGAAAAGCTTCCCAAAAGGCATTCCTAATTTGTTAATAGGAAAGCATAGCTATATGAAACAAAAAGGATAGAATAGGGTTGTGGCTATATGAATCTCAATTTGAGCCAGAACACAACTGAGTTATTGCTTTCCTTTCCCTCTTTGCAGGAACCTAGGTAACAACAAGCTCTCAGGTCAAATTCCGACTGATCTTTTGAAAAAATCCAATGATGGCTCACTATCATTAAGGTCAGTTTGATAGAGAAAAAAAGTGAAATTATAGATTCATGCTTCATATATTATAGTCGTTTTCCTGGAAAATTGACATTTTTTGTAAACTTAACTTATCTAACCATGAATGGTACAAATGACAGTGTGGGAGGTAACGAAAATCTCGTTGGATGTGCATCAGATCCATGTTCTAAGAATAAAGAGAAGAACAACATCATCATTCCAATTGTAGCATCAGTTGGAGGATTCCTAGTAATTCTCACAATTGCTGCAATAGCCTTTTGGATCATCAAATCTAGAAAGAAACAACAAAAAGGTAAAAATGTTGTCTCAGTGGTGGATAAGTCAGAAAGCTACAGTCAATTTGGAACTTCATTGGAGATGAGAAGACAATTTACATACTCTGAGGTGGTGAAAATGACCAACAATTTCAAAAAAGTCTTGGGGAAAGGTGGTTTTGGGGAGGTATACCATGGTGTCATTGAGGAGATTCAAGTGGCTGTGAAGATGCTGTCTTTATCATCATCTCAAGGATATCAGCAATTTCAAGCAGAGGTATGCAAACCTTAATCCATAATTTCAATTCTGAGCTCATAAATTCATTTACAACTCCACATCCGTGAAGGGCAACTCGTTGGTAGAGGTTTGGGGTCTCCAAGATATGCTCATTTGGAGGTCTTGGGTTCGAAACCCACAAGTAAACTTAATTGTAATATCCATTATTATCTCTCAGATCCGGCCCTTGGGATAGGTGCGGATGACCCTGAGTATATAGTGGGGCAAAGCTCAAATTCCTGGTTATAAAATTAAAAAAATAATAATAATAATAATAATAATAAAGCTTACATCTTCACAACATACTTAAACTGGTAACTTCAAAATGCAGGTTGTCCTTCTTATGAGAGTTCACCATAAAAACTTGACAAGCCTTGTTGGATATTTGAATGAAGGACAGCACCTTGGCCTCATTTATGAGTATATGGCCAATGGAGATTTGGCAGAACACCTCTCAGGTAAATCCAATTACAATGACTTACACAATACTAAACAACTTAGAAGACTAGAATAAAATCTAACCCTCCTCTAAAGAAAAGAGAGTTTAACATTCTTTTGTTTTTGTTCCACTTGAAAGCAGAGAGGAGTCTACGTGTCTTAAGCTGGGAAGATAGACTTCGAATAGCAATGGACGCGGCTCAAGGTGAAAAATCAAACCAATTAGATCATTTCTACAAATAAGTTATATAGGCATTGCTTCTCTTCCTCAAACAAAGTGAAAGCTAATAAATAATCTGATAATATGAAAATTACAGGACTCGAGTACCTGCATTATGGTTGTAAGCCACCCATAGTCCACAGAGATGTGAAAACAACAAACATCTTGTTGACAGAAAATTTCCAAGGAAAACTTGCAGATTTTGGTCTTTCCAAAAGCTTCCCCACAGATGGCAACACTCATATGTCCACAGTTGTTGCTGGTACCCCTGGCTACCTTGATCCAGAGTAAGCAATAAGCATTAATTTCATCCCATCATAAATATTATTTCTTTCCCTTTTTTCCTGATAAGCTACAAACCTTTTACTGAAAAAAAATGAAATCTGATACAAGGCATAAAAAGGCTAAATTATAAGAAAATACTCCTTAAGTAGCTCCTTGTTTCAAAAAGACCCCTAGACCTTGCAAAAGTTGCAATGTTTCTTTTGACATTTCATAAATGTTTTGAAACTGCTCTTAATGAAGAAAATTGTTAGAATATTAAACAAAAAGTTGACATGCTTGAATGTTGTTCTTTCTTTTGGAAAGAGAAACATTTCATTGATAAAGGAAATAGGAGAGAACTCTGAGCACAGTGAACCTAGAGTTTAATGCACAAAAGAAACTCCAAAAGAAGAAGAAACAAAAAACTAAAAGGAACATACAACCTAGTGCAATAACAATCAAACAGAGAAAGTATTAAACCCAATAACCTCCCACATCACCCTAAAATTCTTTGTGATGATAATTTATTTATTTTTTATAGGAAACGATGCTTTCATCGATGAATAAATAGTACAAAAGGGCCAATCGATAAGGATTGATGATAATTTATTGAGAAAGTGATATGAAGTATGGAATCGATTATTGATATGAATTGAACTTGAGATACATGGGAGCTATTAATACACAAATGGAACCATGAGAATGAAAGATAAAAGACTAAAATACCTTGAATAACAAACATAGTGCAGTTTTACATTATTAACACTCAACACCTCTATCTGAAGCCACATCCACTGATCCACATTCCACCCAAGAATGAAAAATAAACAAGCATGTCAAAACCTCCTCCATTAAAGCCCTACAATCCTTGTGTTGAAGACTCCTCATCTTTTCAACATCTTTATAAGAGATACGGGCTATTCTTCTCACTACCTATTGGTTTTGAGGTGGAACCTTATATTACCTATTGATTTCTTTTCATATTAAACAATCAAAACAAAACCCAATTAACCAAAACAAAAACTGGATTTAACAAACTCATTCCCATTTTTCTCTCAGGTACTTCGTATCAAACAGGCTAACAGACAAAAGCGACGTATACAGCTTCGGGATCGCACTACTAGAAATAATAAGTTGCAAGCCAGTCATATCAAGAACAGGGGAAACCCCACATATATCGAAATGGGTTGCCTCATTGGTGGCGCAAGGAGACATTCAGAGCATAATCGATCCAAGATTAAAAGGGAATTACGAAACAAACTCCGTTTGGAAGGCTGTGGAAGTAGCGATGAACTGTGTGGCGGCGGATCCGAGTAGAAGGCCGACGATGAGCGACGTTGTGGCGGAACTCAAGGATTGCTTGAGCACGGAATTGAGTCGAAATCTTGATTCGGAAATTTCGATTGAGATGAAATCTATGTCTCTAGGGTTTGGTGTCCCTAAAACCATTCCATTGGCGAGGTGAATAGAATTGAAGTGGAACTATTTCAACGACATGGCTTCTGAATCTTCCGGTTTCTTCATCTTCCCTCACGGTTATTTTTTCTATGAACATTTGTATTTTATTTGATATTCGATATTCGATAAACATATTCTTTTGAGCAGTTTGTGTTATATTTACTTTGAATATCAAAGAAAAAAAAAAACATTTTTAATCCTTAGATTTGGGTTTAGTTTTTAATTAGTCACTTTTACTCTGACATTATGCTTAATTTTAGTCCATGACCATTGACATAATACTCAATTTTACTTTTGAGATTAAATTTTCTTTGTTAATTATATGATGTAATATTTACGGCAAACGAAATCATGGTACAAAGGCAAGGGGGAAACACTAAATTGGCCCTTTACAATCAGGCATCAAGGAGGAAACACTAAATTGTGGTACAGAGGCAAGGGGGAAACATTGGATACTATTGTCGATTTGTGGCCAATTATGGATCAATGGCTTTTTCCCTGACACAACTGTTAAAAAAGGGAAGTTTGAATGGGGCCTAGTGGCGGAAGAATGTTTCCAAAGATTGAAGCACGCAATGAGCAGTGTGCCAGTTTTACGCCTCCCTGATTTTGGCAAGCCATTTGTAGTTGAGACGGACGCTTCGGGAATTGGGGTTGGCGTTGTGCTTATGCAGCAAGGACAACCCTTGGCTTACTACAGTAAAGTTTTACTAGTCACACACCGCATGAAACCGGTGTATGAGCGGGAATTGATGGCAATTGTGTTCGTCGTGCAACGTTGGCGAGCTTATCTGTTGGGTCATCATTTTGTTGTGCGGACTGACCAGAAAAGTCTTAAGTTCCTTCTAGAACAGTGGGTCGTGGATGGAGATTATCAGAGATGGATTGTCAAACTCATGGGTTATGATTTTAGAATTAAGTATAAGAAGGGTCTTGAGAATCGGGCAGCCGATGCGCTATCCCGAATGCCTCCAGTGGGTGATTTAGGTATGTTGAGCGTAGTAGCCGGAATTAACGGCTAAGGAATTGGGTCCACCTGGATACTCTTTAGTATGAGAAGTTTTGCTATACCAGGGACGGTTGGTGTTACCACCGACATCCCCGACTATTCCATTGTTGTTATTGGAATTTCATGGGGGCCATTTTGAGGTCTTAAAGACTTATCGTCGACTCGCTAAGGAGTTTATTGGCCAGGGATGAAGGCACGAGTCCGAGCCTTTGTAGCTGAATGTTCCGTTTGTGTTCAGGCTAAACATTTATCGTTACCTCCTACTGGGCTTTTACAGCCTCTGCCGATTTTGAAGCAAATCTGGGAGGATATCTCGATGGAATTTGTGGAGGGTCTACCTCGTTCGGAAAGGTTTGACACTATTCTGGTAGTGGTCGAGCGCATGTCAAAGTATGCTCACTTTCTTCCCCTCCGACATCCTTTTTCGTCGTTATCTGTGTCAAAGGTGTTTATTCGTGAGGTGGTTCGATTGCCCGGGATCCCTAAGAGCATTGTGTCAGACCGCGATAAGGTTTTTACGAGTTTGTTTTGGGACGAGCTATTTAAGGCTTCGGGTACTAAGTTATGCCGCATTATGACATATCATCCTCAGACGGATGAACAAACAGAGGTTGTGAACCGATGCTTGGAATCATACCTCCGTTGCTTTGTGATGCACCAACCTAAAGCATGGTATCAATGGTTGGCATGGGCTGAGTTCAGTTTTAACACGTCTTATCATTCGTCAACGGGCATGACTCCATTTGAGATTGTGTATGGACGTGCTCCACTGACGATTCTGGGTTATGACCATGGGGCTAGTCCAGTTGCTACAGTGGATTCCCTGATGTTAGATCGCGATCGGGTTTTAAAGACTTTGAAAACTAATCTTTCGCGCGTTCAACAATCGATGACCGATCGAGCAAACTCCAAACATCGTGACGTTGAGTTTGCAGTGGATGATTTAGTTTATATTAAGCTACGCCCCTACCGTCAGTCGTCTTTGGTGAAATTTAAACATCTAAAGTTAGCGCCAAGATTTATTGGGTCGTATCGTGTGTTAGCACGAGTGGGCTCGGTGGCATATCGTTTGGAACTACCCCGACAGTGAGGATTCATCCAATTTTTCATGTTTATGTTTTGCGAAAGGATGTGGGATCTTCGGTGTTGGTTATGTCCACACCTCCTCTGGTGGAGGATGATTTGAGCATTTTGATCGGCCCTAAGGCAGTATTGGGTGTGCGTGCAAGCAGGTGGTTCACGACAAGTTTTGATACAATGGGATGGTTCGTCACCAGATGATGCTACGTGGGAGTCCGCTGACGATCTCGCCTTACAATTTCCAGAATTTCACCTTGAGGACAAGGTGGCTCTTTGGGGGAGAAGTATTGATACGATTCCGAGAGCTTTGAAGGTTTATTCGAGACGCAACAAGAAGTGACGTTATTAGGATTTAGTAGTTATTATTATTTATGGTATTTGTTATTTATGGTATTAGTTATTTGAATTATATTGGCCTCTTACATTGTAATAGGATTATTACCATAAATAGGTTATTTGCTAGGACTTCTATAAATAGGGGACAATAGGTCTTTGCTAGTCATTCAGAAAGTTATAGTCTTTGTACTCGGGCTCTTGAGATATCCTCTCTTGAGATTTATCATATTTTAATATAATTCGTGTTAGATCGTAACAAGATCTTACTATGTTCAACATGGAAAATTCTAAGAGAGGTTTCATTCCCATGCAACATGGCATATCGATTAACAAGACTCAATGTCCAACGAGTGCCGATGAGGCTAAGCGTATGAGTACTGTTCTTTATGCTTCGGCAATAGGTTCTATCATGTATGCCATGATTTGTACTGGAAGGACGTTGCTCATGCTTTAAGCATATGTTGCAGATACCAATCTAATCCAAGTGATACACACTGGATAACGACGAAGAATATCCTTACGTACTTGAGAACAACCAAAGATAATTTTCTGGTTTATGGTGGAGATAAGGAGTTGGTTGTTACTAGATACACTGATGCAAGCTTCCAGAGTGACAAAGATGTCTTTCAATCAAAATCTGGTTTCATATTTTGTCCCAATGGAGAAGTATTGTGCTGGAAGAGTTCAAAGCAAAACACAATCGCATATTCTACAACATAAGTAAAGTACATTGCGGCATGTGATGTTGTAAAGGAAGTAGTTTGGATTAAAAAGTTCATTAGTGAACTTGGTGTTGGTCCTAGCATTGAGAATTTCATTGATTTATATTGTGATAATAATGGTGTCATTGCTTAATCAAAGGAACCTAGGTCACACCAAAAATTTAAACATGTACTTAGAAAATTTCATCTCATTCGAGAGATCGTGACAAGAGAGGATGTAAAGGTTTGCTAGGTTCATACTGATGTAAACATTGCAGATCCACTGACTAAACCATTACCGCAGCCCAAACATGAGAGTCGTATTAGGGCTATGGGTATTAGACATGTGGGAGAATGAGTTTAGATTGCAAACTAGATGTGTAGAAAATCAAGCAGGACTCTTTCTTAGGTTTAGTTAGGATTGATTCCTTATTTTTCTCTATCTGAGTTTATTTCATGTAATCTATTCTTAAATGAATAGTTATGAATAAGGTTGTATAACTATGTGTGTTGATTCTCAAGAATAAAATAAGAAATAATAAGAGAATAACTTCTATGCACTGCTTCATGGTATCATAGCCCTGAGTTTATATCTCCGATTGCCGTAATCCAATCCCAGCCTCCGAACTTCTAAAGATAGGTTGTACCTCATGGATTCCACCTCGAAGGCATCGATTCCAGGCGTTTGACAACAATCTCTTCAGTCGATCTCTCAAATCACCAATCACTGACAATCCCGAGTGTTACCGATCAAGAGATTCGACACTCGGCCATTACCAATTCAGACACAGACGAAGCCCCAGCCAATCGCATCCAGTCAGACGATTTCGATCGTGAAGAAAATTGAATCTTGTTTCTGGTTCACATACCTTTTTTTTTTAAGAAGGCGATCTCCTCACGCCTGGCACTTACGATTTCAATCGATAAATTCGACCTAACTTTCCTCTGGCCTCCATGTCATCTCCCAATTTAAATTCATTTAATTCACAACATGAGTGTTTCTTTGGACTTCAATTGGGCCAAATTCAGTTGTTTTGGGTCTCCACGTCAGCAACTCCCAACTCTCAACTTTAAATCTGATTAAAATCACATTGATTAAAGGCAGTGTAAAATCAATTTTTATTTTTTTTGATTTTTTTTTTCTCTAGTTTATTTCATTTGAGATGCCAGAAGCAGAAATCCCAATTACACCACCTTCATCTCAATCTGAAAATAATTTTACTCATATTATTTGCCACAAGCTCATAGGTCATAATTACCTCCAATGATCCCAATCAGTGATGATGGTCATGTATGGTCGTGGTCACGATGACTATATCAACGAAAAACATCTCAACCCGAGTCCAATGATCCAAAATTTCGAACATGGAGAGCGAAAAACAATCAAGTAATGAGCTGGTTGATCAACTCGATGACCACCAAAATTGGCAAAAATTTCCTTTTGTACTCTACTACTAAAGAGATTTGGGAAGCAGCACGAGACACTTTTTCAAATAAAAAAAATACAGTTGTCCTTTTCCATACCGAGACTGACATACAAGACTTTACACAAGGTGAACTATCTATTACCACCTACTTCACCAAGTTATCTCGTTATTGGAGGCAACTGGACATGTTCGAAACCCTAGAATGGACATGTCTCGAGGACGAAGCTTTATTTCAAAAATTCGTGGAGAATAAGAGGATTTTCAAATTCCTAATGGGTTTAGACAAATCACTAGATGTTGTTCGTGGTCGTATCCTTAGTACTAAACGTCTACCTAGTCTACGTGAAGTATTCTCAAAGGTTCGAAGTGAAGAAAACTGAAAGCAAGTCATGATGGGATCACCTGAACTTTCCAATCAGGGTAGATCTGTTATTGTTGCTCAACAAGAACGCCTTAACGTTCCAACAGCACTGGCAGCTCGTGGAAATTATCAAACACATGGGACAGGTAAAGCACGCAATGAGCGACCGTGGTGCGATCATTATCACAAAGTTGGGCATGTCAGAGATACATGTTGGAAAATACATGGCAAGCCAGCAAACTGGAAGCCGAGATCTAATAAAGAGAGTCGGAGTAATGTAGTGGTCCCTGAAAGTCTCAATAATTCAACAGACAGAAATATAGTTGATATGTTGGAACAATTATTGAACAGAACAAAACCGCCTACTCATAGTGGATCTGGGAAAATGCAACAAGGTAACCCAAATTCTATTGCCCTTCACACTCAAACTCAGCCATATGACTGGATAGTGGATTCAGGAGCATCAGATCATATGACATGTGACAGATTTTTATTTACATCATTTTCCCCTTGTCAAGGTAATATGTCTGTTTGAATTGTCGATGGCACACCTACTAAAGCTATTGGGATTAGGACTATTCAAATATCTCGTTCTTTGGTTCTTAAATTTGTTTTGTTCGTACCATAACTTGAATATAATTTGCTATATGTCAGTAGGTTGACTAAGGATTTGAATTGTGAGACTAAATTCATTGCAAATTTGTGTATTTTTCACAACTTGGGATTAGGGAAGAGGATTGTCAGTGCTGAACTGTGTGCAGGATTGTATTTGCTCAAGGTAGAAAAATCTTTGACGAATAAAGTTGTAATTCAGTCTGGTAATGAGTCTGCTTGTGTTTCAAAAACTTTAGTTCCATCAAATAAAGACAGTATTGTTATGCGGTAGCATTATCGTTTAGGCCACCAGAATTTCTCTTATCTTGAGCGTCTGTTTCCCTCTTTATTTATCAATAAAACGAGTATTATTTATCAATGTGAAAATTTTCAATTATCTAAACACACTCGCACTCAATATAGACCTCGCCCTTATATCCCCTTTCAACCTTTCTCACTCATCCATGGGGACATTTGGGGACCATCAAAAGTAAAATATATTACTGGCGCACGTTGTTTCCTATTATTAGTGGATGATCATACTAGGTTAAGTTGGACATTTCTTATGAAAGGGAAATCTGAAACTGGTCATCTATTTGCAGTCTTTCACAAAATGATTCAAACCCAATTTCAAGCTCATATTAAAGTTCTTAAAACTGATAATGCCCGTGATTTCTTCAATTCAAACCTTAACACATTTCTTCAATCTAACGGCATAGTTCATCAAAGGTATTGCATCTACACACCTGAACAAAATGGTGTGCTTGAGCGCAAGAATCGCCATCTACTTGATGTCGCTAGATCTCTAATGCTCACCTCTAATGTTCCAAAGCGGTTTTGGGGTGAAGCGATTTTGGCAGCCACATATTTAATAAATCGCATGCCATCTCACATTCTCAAATTTCAAACACCTTTACAAAGTTTACTTTCTATGTATCCTACATCCCACCTTGTGTCCTCCATCTCGTTTAAAATCTTTGGGTGTTCTGCATTTGTTCATGTCTACCATCACCTTCGAACTAAATTTGATGCACGGTCCATTAAATGTGTCTTTCTTGGATATTTTCCTAATAAAAAGGGATACAAATGTTATCATCCTTCGACCAATCAATTTTTTTGTACCATGGATGTCTCGTTCTTTGAGAATCTATCATATTTTCCCAATTCCATAGTTCTGGGGACGAGTGATGATCATGAACCACAAAATTGGGACAACATACCGTGTTTCCCATAGTCTATTCCCGCGTCACCTTGTTTCCCAGAATCTGTTCCCACGTCAGTGCCCGAGACTGAATTACAGGTTTACACTCGGAGACCAAGGCAACTTGTAGTGCAACCCTCACACATTCAGCAAAGTCAAGATTCTAACCAACATCCTGATGTCCCTGAAGAAGTACATGAGACTATACCCTTACACATTGAGCAAAGTCAAGTTTTTAATCAACATCCAGATGTCCCTGAAGAAGTACATTAGGCTATAGAAGATGATATGGACAGAACAATCACTTTGAGAAAAGGAGTTCGTTCATGTACTCAACATCTCATACAATACCATTTGTTATACACTAATCTGTCACCATTATTTAAAGTCTTTGTGACCACACTAGATCAGATTTAAATTCCCAAAACAGTATATGAGGCTTTACAGAAGCCTGAGTGGAAAGCAGCTACGCTAGAAAAGTTAGGTGCACTTGAAAAGAATGAAACATGGATTCTTGTTGATCTACCTCAAGGGAAACGTACAGTGGGATGTAAATGGGTTTCACCACCAAACATCAACCAGATGGAAGTATAGAGCGATTCAAAACTCGTCTGGTAGCTAGAGGTTTCACTCAAGCATATGAGATTGATTATCAAGAAACATTCGCACTTGTAGCCAAGTTGCATAGCATTAGGGTACTTCTTTCTATTGCATCAAATTTGGACTGGCCACTATTTCAACTTGATGTAAAAAATGCCTTTTTGAATGGAGACTTAGTTGAAGAAGTGTATATGGATGTTCCTCCAG
>JBBMEF010000001.1:13509989-13527675 GCA_037832685.1 Sicyos baderoa | reverse complement strand
AGAATTTGAAGTAAAAGACCTTGGTCACTTGAGATATTTCTTGGGAATGGAGGTAGCAAGGTCCAATGAAGGAATTTGTGTGACACAACGGAAATATACACTAGATCTTTTGAAAGAAACTGGAATGAGTGGTTGCAAATCTGTAGAAACACCTATGGAGGCAAATACCAAACTCGGAACCAACTCAGGAAATGAGATAGTTGATCGTAGCAAATATCAACGTTTAGTTGGAAAGTTGATATACTTGACTCATACTCGACCAAACATTAGTTTTGCAGTAAGCATAGTAAGTCAGTTTCTGAACAAACTCTCTAAAGAACATACGGAAGCTGTGTATAGAATCTTGAGATATCTCAAGAATGATCCTGGGAAGGGTATTATGTTCAGGAAAACCACAAGTCGATCATTGGAAGTTTTCATATATGCAGATTGGGCTGGCTCTCCCGTTGATCGAAGGTCAACCTCAGGGTATTGCTCGTATGTTTGGGGAAATCAGGTCACCTGGCCTAGTAAGAAACAACCCGTTGTAGCTCGAAGTAGTGCAGAGGCTAAATTCCGCTCATTAGCTCATGAAATATGTGAAGGTATTTGGCTGCAACGCCTTCTCTCAGAGTTGAAAGTGAAGATAGAAGGCCCCATTGAAGTATTGTGTGATAACCAATCAGCTATAGCCATCGCAAAGAATCTGGTACATCATGATCGAATGAAGCATGTTGAAATTGATCGTCATTTTATTAGTGAAAAAATTGAGGCTAATATCATTATACTGAAGTACATGCCTTCCTGACAACAAGTTGCAGATATATTAACCAAGGCTCTTCATCAAACCAGTCTCGATGGGTTGATTTCCAAGCTTGGCATGCAAAATATATACGATCCAGCTTGAGGGGGAGTGTAGAAAATCAAGCAGGACTCTTTCTTAGGTTTAGTTAGGATTGATTCCTTATTTTTCTCTAACTGAGTTTGTTCCATGTAATCTATTTTTAGAAGAATAGTTATGAATAAGGTTGTATAAATATGTGTGTTGTTTCTCAAGAATAAAATAAGAAATAATAAGAGAACTACTTCTATATATTGCTTCAGTTAGCAATTGTAAAACATTGAACATGTTATTTAAATGTTTATCAATAAAAGTTATTACTTATTTAATATTGGTTTAGTATTAAATAAAATGTCCAAATGATTTGTATTTTTTCATAGGATTATCAAAATTATTATGATAATTGGAAACCTATAAGGTGAACTAAAAACACAACACATTGAATGTTCCTAGTCTAAATCACTAAGTTGGACATAAGTGATTAGGTTTAAAGACTAGCGTATAATTGATTGATAGCGCATTTCCATGGGCTATGGGGACATGAAGATGTCTAGTCATTTATATGAATATATGTGATATATTGAAACATGACCTAACAAAGTTCTAATAATAGAATTATTCTTTTGTATTTAGTGGATTCCTTAGACATGAGTATAGCATTTTGATTTGACTTTGACACTGTTAAACGTCGTGCTGTAAAAGGAGGTCATAAAAGCAGTGATCGGGTTGGTCAAGATTTGAGTGGGAGTTTTGGTCATACAAGAGTGGATAAGTCCTCCTATTAGATAGGACTGATATCTGGGCCCCTTGATGAGCAAGAATTAAAAAATGCATGGCCATGCTCTATGGATTAAGAAGTTAATCTATGTTTTAACAATTCATACTCGGATATCGAGGAATAAAATTTGAGAAACGTCATGGATTACATTAGATGTTAATCATGTTGTCAAATTCGGATATTAAGAGACTTAAGGAATTTAGTATTGCTAACTTGTCTACGGATAAGTGGGAGGTTGAAGGAATTGTGTCCTAAGACAAATCCCAGCAATTACTAAATATAAATAGAAATTATTATGGAGATAATAATTAGCGTATTTTAGTAATTAATAATTATTTGCTAGAGAATAATATTATAGTTTGGCTAATTAGATTGAGCTAACACTAAAATATCTAATTCCTAAAAAGTCACACATAACAACAATTGACTGAATTAAAACATAAGGCCCAAAAGGTTTTATGGGACATTAAGAGTTATTAGGTTTTCTCTTTTGCCTAACTCAATTGCACGTATATTTGTGAGGTTAGGTGAAAAGAGGCACTAAGTTTTTTTCCATGAGATGGGAAAAGGCTGTAGGTTTTTCTATAGAGATAGAAAACCTATGAACGTCGTAATTCTTATTTGTGCCTCCAAATCCCATTAAAAGTAAGAGAGTGAAACCGTTCACCATTTTCCGTACTAACATACGTGGGATCATTCTTTGTTGGTGGACTAATTAGAGGGGTTGCAGTTGGAGCCCTAACATCTCCGGGTAGCCGTGTTCTGGCTTGTGAATCACGCATCAAATATTGTAATTCCTTATACCCTATTTAATTCATTTAATTATTATGCATGTATTTATGTGATAGATGTTAGGAAATTGTTTCATGAAATTCCGCTTTATGCATCTACATTTTCCAACATTTAACACATGTCGGTGACCATGGATGAGCTTTCCTTTCAATGTTCAAATCTATTAACACATGCATGTGACCAATGGATGAGCTTTCTTTTTAATATCCAAATCTATGTACTTTTATTATTTATTGTACTCAAAAAAAAAATTCAGTTGACCAAAAAAGATTCATTAACATATATCGGGTTGTATCATCAAAATGTAAGTCGCATGTTTGAATTCTCAACTCCAAATATTGTTGTACTAAAAACACAATCGAATTATGACTCGTTTTTAAAATTCTCAATAAAACCTAAAATTATGTTTTATCTTATAATTATTTTGGTAATACAAACAAATAGACTACTAAAAGTATAAGAACTAAAATTAAGAATTGACTCGAAGAGATCGAATGTGTAAAGTTGCTCGACCTTACTATCTCATCTCAATGTTCAGTCAAATGAATGTTGTAGGAAAAGTGCACAATAGACCACTTTTGAAGGTTTTTGTGCCTATATATGCTATGGAGTCATGCTTGTCTCGTGTATGTGCTATGATCCTTAACGCTTATCTCGAATGCCTCTCTACGGGTGGATTGAAATAAGAACAATTTTTTTTATTGCAACCATTGCCTCTCTCACCCTCTCTATCATGGCATAAGGGATTCGAATTCATATTTTAACCATCATGATTAGTTTAATGGTAAAAAAATGACAATAAAAAACTAAAATGATGTAAGTTCAATCCATGGTCTAACACTTACCTATGAATTAATTTCTTTCTTG
This sequence comes from Sicyos baderoa, assembly GCA_037832685.1. Lineage (NCBI taxonomy): Eukaryota > Viridiplantae > Streptophyta > Magnoliopsida > Cucurbitales > Cucurbitaceae > Sicyos > Sicyos baderoa. The sequence goes on along the minus strand of JBBMEF010000001.1, from coordinate 13,524,418 downwards.
TTCCTTTGACATTTAAATGTTGTAGGGTCATACAGTATTTTTCGTAAGAATAGTCGAGGTGCGCGCAGACGGGCCCAGCCACTAACAGACATCCAAAAAAAAACCATACCTCTTTTTTACCCTTTTGCTTTTCTCATGGCTCAATGTCACCACTAGTCTAATCAATAACTGCCATCTGCTACTAATCAAATGAATTGAGGTTTGTTGAGTTCCTCACCAGTTGCATTCTTCTTATTATTCAATTGAATACTAGACAATAAAATAAAGGGGTTTAAAGTTTGAACAATGCCCTTGATGTGGCAAGCATGATGAAGATGGGTGGTTTGAAATTTTCTCTAGTCTAACTAATTTTATTCAACAAATGGCCAAGTCCAAGTCAACTCACAATCAACAAGATGGCTTTGGAGACAAGGAATAAGCTTTTCGAGGATTCTAACTTTTGTTGTCGGACCAAGAGATTGCAGAGAGATGATCGTGGAATCGCTTACGTTCTCTCTTTCACGAGAAAATGAAAGTTTTTGTGACAAACTAGAGTGTGTGTCATTTTTTGGGAGCTTTGTAAAAAAGAAACAATAGAACTTTTAGAAGAGTGTAAGAGGTTTTCGAGCAATGTTTGAACCTATTAAATTCCATATTTCTCTTTAAACCTCTATTTCTAAGCTTTTTTGTGATTATTCTTTGGGTGTTATTTTTCATGATTGAATGTTGTTTTTGTAGGGTGTCTCCCTTTTGTGAGCTATTTGATATCCGTGACTATCCGGACCAGCCTACACACACCTCGACTATTTTCACGGGACATATTCCCTGACCCTACAACATTTGAATATCAAGAAAACTCGTAGGAAATTAATAATTTCTAGGTAGGTGACCATCTTGGATTGAATCCGTAGGAAATTAATTTATAGGTAGTAATACTAAATCCTCATGTTCTTGTGTTCTTTAAAAAAAAAAACAAAAAAACAATGGAAGCTTGAGATATTTTTGCTTATCAGTTGACTTGGACTTGGTAAAATATTAGAAAATATGTTGGTAGATGCTAAAGATCTATGATCTAAATCTATAAACAGCAGAACAATTCAGATTTAGCAATCTGAACCTTTCTTTGAAGACTAAGAAACTCCATGCTAGATTTTCAATCTGTTCTTATGTCATTTGATGAGAATATCAAATTTAAAGTATTATAAAAGCAATATTCAAAATTTATCAACACATCTAAAACAACATTATTCAAGCTAACAAATGCAACTATCATAGGAAGATAATGACTTATAATAAAGTAAATGAACTTCTAATCTTGAATAAGTCATAAATATTTTAAATGAAGTCTCCTAAAAAGAATATGTATAAAAAATCAAAAATCAAACATTAAAATCATATATGCAATATCAACACACATGAGTAGTTGGTTGGAGAAGGCCTAATGGTTCAAGTAGATGATCAATCTTTAGCTTTCATTCAAAGAAAACCATCCAACTTGTAGTCCTATTATGCAGCCAACCAAAAGGAAATTACAAAGAGTAAGAATGAATTCAAGAACTAGATATTATCTAACTTGCTTAGCTCTTCTGCTAACTGTTCAAGCTCAAGATCAATCAGGTAAATATTGTTATACATATTTGTATTTTCCCCGTTTTTGTTTTTTGATAACCGCGAAACCAGGACCGCCCACCTGTAGACAACTCTTCGGCTGAATAGTTGGCCTCACTGCATACCTGATACACCTACTCCATTGCCAAGGTTTAGGGTTTAGGGATTTTATAATTAAACTCATTCGTGAATTTTGAACCTGGGATCTCCAAAGAAACTTACCTTGGAGACTGATAGGTTTGAGCTTAGAAAAATAAGGAATACTTTAAGAGCATTTAAGCAATTAGTTAAGGAGTTAGTTAGATAACATGGTTATAAATAGAAAGGAGGGAACCATCATGGGATGACCTAGTGGGCAAGGGGGTCTTTGGGAACTAAGAGCTGATCGGTTCAATCCATGGTGGCCAACTTTTCAACGGGTTTCTTTGACATCCAAATGTTGTAAGGGCAGGCAGTATATCTCGTGACAATAGTCGAGGTAGGTGCAAGTTGGCCCAGACAATCACGAATATCAAAAAAAAGAAGGGAGGGGATTTGAGAGAAACATCAAAATGTATGGAATGGTTCTAGGTGCCTTTCACCAGGTTATCTTGTAATTCTGTTTTCTTATTTCAATATAAAGTTCAAGACCCCAAGTCTCTACCAACGAAGCCGTCCCGAGAGAACATTTGTATTTTCGTTAACATCCCAACTTGGTCTTTCAGGTTTTATAAGCTTGGATTGTGGACAACCAGCAAATTCTAGCTACATAGACTCGACAACAAATATCACCTACATTTCAGATGCAGCATACATAAACAGTGGAGAAAGCAAAAGCATAGACTTAAACAAAAATAGCTATGATGAACAACTAGGATCCCTTAGAAGCTTTCCTGAAGGCCAAAGGAACTGTTACAACATAAATGATATAACTAGTGGCACCAAATATTTAATTAGAGCAAGCTTCTTGTATGGTAATTATGATGGGTTAAGATCTTTGCCCATATTTCATCTCTACTTTGGAGATAGCTTGTGGAATATAGTGAATATTACATTAGAATCATTTGTGTTTAAGTATGAAATCATTCATATTCCATTAGCAAACACAGTTCAAATCTGCCTAATCAATGTAGAAACTGGAATACCTTTCATCTCTGCATTAGAATTTAGACCCTTACCAAGTATTACTTACCCGAATGACTTTGGATCCTTGTCGCTTTTTGACCGATTGGATTTCGGTGCAACATCAGACTTCTCATACAGGTTAGTTAGGCCCTGTTTGATAACCATTTCGTTTTTTATTTTTAAATTTAAGCCTACAACAACAATTCAACCTATGGTTTTCTATTCTTTGATGTCTACATTTTATCTATATTTTTTTATAAAAAAACCAAAAATTGAAAGAAATCCAAATTCTTGTTTTGGTTTTAGGAATCTGGTGAAGATTCGAATACTTTCTTGAAAAAAGATGAAGTCTTCGGTAGAGAATTTGTGTGAAAACAAGCTTAAATTTCAAAAAATCAAATGATTATCAAACGGGGTCTTAGATATCGTTGATTTATCGATCAAGATGAAGTAATTCTAAAGGCTTGTGTCTGTTTTGTGTTCCTTTGTTTCAGGTTCCCTTATGATGTTTATGACAGGATTTGGGATGTTTATAATAATGACAAATATTTCAGTAGATTCAATACCTCTGGTACAGTAGATGTCAATCACACAGAGAACCATCCAGCAGCAGTTGCCATGGGAACCATGTTTATCCCGAAAAATGCGAGCATACCTTTTTCTCTTTCGTGGGAGTCATCAGATGAAAACACCCAGTACTATGTCTACCTTTACTTTTCCGAGCTCGTAAAGCTTCGACGCAAACAATTTCGAGGTTTCAACATCAGTCACAATGGGAAACATTGGAAGGGACCTGTCATTCCAAGATACTTGAATACAACCAGCATTTATGACATCAAACCATTGAAATTCCCAGAAACGTTTCACAACTTATCTTTCGAACGAATTGCGAATTCAACACTTCCTGCAATGCTCAATGCTGCAGAGGTTTTTACCAATATCGACATCTCAGAACTAGAATCAGATCAAGGAGATGGTATGTTTTTGTTTATTTAGGCCCCGTTTGATAACCATTTGGTTTTTTGTTTTTAGTTTTTGAAATTTAAGCCTATTCTTACTCATATTTCCTATAATGTGTTCCACCTTTCCTACAATGTATCCATCTTTTCTTAAGAAAATATGTGAATGCTAACCAACTTTCAAAAACAAAAACAAACTTTTGGAAGCTACGGCCCCGTTTGATAACAAATTGGTTTTTTGTTTTTGGTTTTTGAAATTTAAGCCTATTCTCACTCAAATTTCCTACAATGTGTTCCACCCTTCCTACCATGTATTCATCTTTCCTTAAGAAAGTAGGAGAATACTAACCAACTTTTAAAAACAAAAACAAACTTTTGAAAGCTACTTTTTTTTGTTTTTAAAAGTTGGTTAGTGTTCTCCTACTTTCTTAAGGAAAGATGGATATATTGTAGGTATGGTGGAACACATTGTAAGAAATTCTGGGTAAGAATAGCCTTAAATTTCAAAAACCAAATGATTATCAAATGGGGATTACTTTTTTTGTTTTCAAATTTTGGTTTAGTTTCTACAAATATAGGTGATATGTAGATATCTAAGTAAGAAAAAGTATATGGTAAGATATTGTAGGCTTAAATTTCAAAAACAAAAAATAAAAACCAAATGATTATCAAACGAGACCTTATTTTTTTATTTTTTTACATTCTGATAGCACAAAATTTTATACTTGAGTGAAATTTTCATAAATGAATTGTATGGAAAATTAGTGGATGCAATCAAAAAAATAAAGTCAACTTACAAGGTGATCAAAGATTGGGAAGGAGATCCATGCATCCCAAGTGCATATCCATGGAGTGGTATTGGTTGCAGCAACGAGTCAATCCCGAGAATCATATCACTGTAAGTACACGAAAACTCGCTTAGGCGAAATATAACCTTATCGTCTATTTCTAAGTTTGCAATCAACGCCTTGTGACCAAAAGGTCATAAGTTCGAATCCTCTCACCCTACATTGTTGTTAAACTCAAAAGTTTGCAGCCAACAGGTGAAGATGAGATTAATGAGCTGATAAAACTTTTACAGGAACTTGTCATCAAGCGGTCTGACAGGCGATATATCTCTCGATATCTTCGATCTAACGGCCTTACAAACTTTGTAAGTATAATCTCACTTAAATGATAAGTAAATAGGATATGAAAGCTTCATCTTTAAACTAATTACAATTAGTTGAGTTATGATTTCAGGGACTTGTCAAACAATAGCTTAACGGGACAACTACCCGATTCTTTCTCGAAATTGTCAAACCTCGAAGCCCTGTAAGTTTACTTATAAAGAAGAAGCAAGGAAAATGCAGTGAGATGATTGAAAATTAATTTATTCTCTTTACAGAATTTTGGAGAACAACAATCTCTCATGTCCAATCCCACTTGAGCTCTCAAGGAGATCTAATGAGAGTTCACTATCATTAAGGTATCTTTCATGGAATACTTGATAAATAATATTTCAATTACAAACTATAAGTCAAACAAGCTGATATGGTCCAAAGTCAAACTAGAACAAGAACAAAATATTGAAATATAGAAATAGGAACACAAGATAAGGCAAGTAATTGATAGGAACTTGAAACCTCCTTCGAGAATACTCTCTTGAGCCCACGAGACTTCACTCAATTTTTGCATACCTCTACCCTTACCCACTTACCTCTATTTATAATGGAATGGCTAACAACCCACTCCAACCAACAAATTGTTTAATTACTTCCATGCCCCTATTTTTCCCAATTACTATTATATTTTAGATTAAAATACCATTTTGGTCCTAGACTTTGTGCTTTGTTCCATTTTGATAACTAGACTTTCAAGTTTGTTCCATTTTGATCCTTGAACTTTCAGATGTTCAATTTTAGTCCATAAACTTTCAAACAAAATTAAAATTGGTCCCTAAGATAAACTTGAAGTTAATATTAACTAGATGGTAATTTTTTGTAAAAACAAAAAAAATATTGACAAACATTTTCCCATAAGGACCAATTTTAAATTTTATTGAATGTCTAGAGACTAAATTTGAACATTTGAAAGTTCAAGGACCAGAATTGAACAAACTTGAAAGTCCAAAAACTAAAATTGGACTTTTGAATATCTAGGGACCAAAACAGAACAAAACTCAAAGTCTAGAGATCAAAATGGTATTTTAACCTAAATTATATAGTAGGTAAAAGCATCACAAACCTGCTAAGAAAATCTATTGATGACAGTGTGAAAGGTAATCCAAATCTAGAATGCACCAACAAGGAAGTGGTGGTGAAGGAGAAGAAGAAAGACAAGAAAAAAGTTGTCATTCCAATAGTAGCATCAGTCGGCGGCGTGCTCGTCGTCGCCGTGATTGCAGGGATTGTCTTTTGGATAGCTAGATCAAAAGGGAAACAACAAGATAAGGATGTCTCAGAGACAAATCATCCAGAAACCAACATTGACGTTGGTGGAAGTCCTTTCGAAACCTCAAAACGACAGTTTACTTATTCTGAAGTTGTGAGAGTGACAAACAACTTTGTGAGGATTCTTGGCAGAGGTAGTTTTGGAGCTATTTATCATGGACTGGTTGATGATGTTCAAGTGGCTGTGAAGATGTTAGCTCCATCAGCAATACAATGCCAAGATCAATTCAAAGATGAGGAATGTACTTAATTATATACACTACTGGTCCTTATGGTTTGAAGGAAGTTAGAATTTAGTCTTTATGGTTTGAAAAAAGTTATAATTTAGTCCATATGGTGTCCCCAAGGGGTGGCGCAGTTGGTTGAAGACTTGGGTCTTGAAGGTGTGCCCCCTCAAGATCCCAGGTTCGAGACACACATGTGACATTAATTTGTAGACACCTCCTGCGTCTCCATTCCTTCGATGTCTCCTTGTGCCAGGCCTAAGGAATAATTTAGTCCATATGGTTTGATAAAACCTAAAAAAAGTTCTTGTTCGTAATTGTTGGCGAATGAAATACGTGAAATTTAGTTATTCATGTGTCAACAATGATGGTGTGAGTTTAAGTGATTGATTGAAAAAGATAACATCTTTTACATGTACATAATCACCTACATGTTCTTAATTCGTCGATATAAGAAATCTTTTTTAGTTATTACCGAACCATATGGACTAAATGTTAGTTTTTAAAACCATAACTTTCTTCAAACCATAGAGACTAAATTTTAACTTTATTCAAATCATAGGAACTAAATTCTATATTTTAAACTAAAGGGACTATATTCGAATTTTCATCAAACTATAGGGACTAAAAATTTATCTCACATTTTCTTATAGACTAAAAAGATGTACTTTCATACAGGTTACAGTTCTTCTCAACGTTCACCACAGAAACTTGACAAATCTTGTAGGGTATTTGAACGAAGGAACTCACCTCGGCCTCGTTTACGAGTACATGACGAATGGGAGTTTAGCACAACACCTTTCTGGTAATCTTCTGGAACCTAACAATCATTTGAAATGAAAGATTTTAACACATTTCAACAACAAAAAATGGAAGTTGAGGCTTCACCTCGTTCTTTTCATTGAATATGCAGAGATCAGTTCAAGTGTCATAAGTTGGGGAAATAGACTACGATTAGCAATCGATGCAGCTCAAGGTGTGACACGAGTTTACATTCAAACTTCTTTACTACACTTTCTTTTCTTTTTTGATATTTTTGACTGTGCGAGCTAGCTTGTGCGCACCTCGACTAATGTCACGGACATACTGCCTGACCCTACAACATTTGAATGTCAAGAAAATTCGTAGAAAATTAATCCCTAGGTAGGTGACCATCATAGATTGAACCAATCACCTTTACTATACATTATCAACTTTTGTTTTTGTCCTAAACTGTTAAAGATCCTCATCATGTCCCACATTGGAAAGGTGAAGAATTTTCGTCACCTTTATAAGAAATGTGCACTATTACTTATTGATTTTAAGATGAAACATCATGTTATCTAATATGGTATAAGAGCTCATTAAACTCCAGGATATTTAGTCCACAAATTCGGATCTAACCTAAGGAGGTATTCGGTTTCGGATCTAACCCAGGATTGGTGGATCCAAAGAGGCACCATCTTGAGGCGCATGTTAGAAATCCTCACATTTCCAATGTGGGTTACTCCTCTCATTACTAATCGATTTTGAAATGAAACTCCATGTTTTGCAAATCGCAGGACTAGAGTATCTTCATGATGGTTGTAAGCCACCAATAGTCCATGGAAATGTGAAGCCATCAAATATCTTATTGACTGAAAATTTCCAAGCTAGACTTTCAGGCTTTGGTCTTTCCAAAAGCTACACAACAAATGATGAAACCAACTACCTTGACCCAGAGTAAGTACAAATTCCAAACATTTCCATTATTGCTTCTCCACATATGAAGAAACTTCATGGTTTATCTCTCAGGTACATAACATCAAACAGGTTGAGCACAAAAAGTGATGTGTACAGCTTTGGCATTACATTGTTAGAGATAATAAGTTGCAAACCAGTGATATTAAAATCCCAAGGCCAAGATTCAGTTCATATAACTAAATGGGTTGCCATTTTGCTAGCTCAAGGTGATATTAAACACATAGCAGATCAAAATCTAAAAGGAGAATATAACATAACCTCTGTTAAGAAAGCAGTGGAAGTAGCCATGGCTTGTGTATCAGCAAACTCCAATAGAAGACCAACAATGAGTCAAGTGCTGGTTGAATTGAAAGTTTGTTTGGCCACAGAGCTGAGTCCAATGATTGACAGTCAGGCTCCTTATTCGGCCGAGTCGATCGAAATGACATCCATTTTCATGGCTATGCCTCCTCAATCTGGTCCCATGGCTAGGTGAAGTTTGTTGGGAGATCATCTTCTTGTTTCTTGATTTGTTTGATTAAGGGGTTTTCATTCAGAATTTATGTAAGTCATGGGACTTGATCATGTTGGGTGTTGAAACTTGAACAACTCCCTTCAACACAACCAAGTTAGATGACAGTTGTAATCTTGTTTGGCCACAAAAGTGTCTACAATTAACTACAAACTTTTCTTTTTCTTATGATTGTCTAGACCAATTTATGCATACGTCGACTATTTCCATTGGACATACTGTCTGATCCTACAACATTTGAATATCAATAAAATTCGTAGGAAATTAATTTTTAGGTAGATGGTTACTATGATTAAACTTATATCTCTTAGTTACTTAAGACATTTATTGACTGTGACTATAGGTCAATCCATGAAACAACCTAGCTCATGATAATTTCATTTATTTGAACTCAACTCAACCCAAAAAAATTAATAATCCAACTCAACTCGTCAAATCGAGTTTGGTTGGTCGGGGTTTTCAAACACTCATACGATTGCTTCTCCACATGTAAGGAAACTTCATGGTCTATCTCTCAGGTACAAAACATCAAACAGGTTGTTTACAAAAAGTGATGAGTACAGTCAAACAGAGTAATAGTTCAACCGGCATCAATGCTCACCTACCTCTTTAGAGGTCTTGGGTTCGAGTCTTCCCCACCCTCAATTATTATAATCTCAAAAAAACAAAAAAAATGACAAATACAACTTTGGCATTACATTGTTGGAGAAAACCACTAATATTAAAATCTCAAGACCACGATCAGTTCAAAACTATCTTAAAATGGTATAATACGTCGTGTGACCTTAGTCGAGGTGCACAAAAATGTAGGGTTCATGCGTGGAGTTAGGTAGGAGTTGAATGGACTTATGAAAGTTCATGGGGCAAATATGGAATAGAAGCCAAACCAAGCCAACTTGACAGTTTGTTCTTGGGGCAAACATGCCCTTGAATAAAAAGGGTAAAGTTTTATTTTTATTTGTTATTATTTTTTTAATAAAGAGGGTAAAGTTGTATTTAAAACAGATATTGTTGGAGTTTTTAGTAAATTACCAAACGTACCACATAGTAACAGCGATGGACTACCTACCCTAGGCTACGCCGGCACCGTCACTCCGGTTACAATAAAACTCCCCGGTACAAATTCCAACCAATCATCTCCCGCCACGTCATCTCGCCCTTTCTAATCTCTCGCCACGTGTCCCCGCCGTCAACTCCCCCCTCACCGACGCCGTCAATCCCCGTCTCCCTGTTTTTTCCGTCAACCAAAATTAAATCCTCACCGCATTCCATTTTCTCCGTTCAACGCACAAGCCCTAACCCTAATTTTCTCTCTCGAACCGCTCCTCCGTTTTCCAGATCGGCGGCGATACATCTCCGGCTGATGACGGCGCCGGACCGATCCACATCCGAGCGGTGAACCGACGTCCGATTTCCAGATCGGTGAGTAACTTTTCCGGATCGGCGATTTCGTTGTTGAGAGATTGATTCGAGTTGTTCCATGAAGGAAGAAGATGAGATTCAGTCGTATCCGTCGCCGGGGAGTGGATCTCCGGCTTCTCCGACTTCTCCGAACTCCAACGGCCGGATTACCGTGACGGTGGCGGCGGTGGCGCCGCCACCTCCCCCGCCGCCACAGAATATGATAACCTTAGCTCTACCGAATCAACAGTCGAAGAGTGGCAACGGCGGCGGCGGAGGAAGCGGCGGAGGTGGGAGAGAAGATTGCTGGAGCGAAGGAGCGACGTCGGTGCTGATCGATGCTTGGGGAGAGAGGTATTTGGAACTGAGCAGGGGGAATTTGAAGCAGAAGCATTGGAGAGAAGTGGCTGATATTGTGAATAGTAGAGAGGATTACACGAAAATACCGCGGACCGACATTCAGTGCAAGAATCGTATCGATACTGTGAAGAAGAAGTATAAAACTGAGAAAGCGAAGATCACCGCCGGTGGAGGATCTAGTAAATGGCCGTTTTATGATAGATTGGAACATTTGATCGGTTCATCATCCAAGAATCCCGTTTCATCCTCTCAGAAAGTTCCGGTAGGAATTCCGGTAGCGAATCGATCCATGATTCCATACCAAGCTCACCATAATCACAATCCTCAACCGCTACAGAAGGGATCAAAAGCTCAGAAGATTCAGTTCCACAAGCGGCCTCGATCGGATTCCGACTCCTCGGGGTCCGACAGAGAAACATCCCCAACTTCGAGTGATAGCTACACCAGGCAAGGCAATTTCAAGAGGAAAAACGTTAAGGTTCGGAAGGAGGCGGCTGTGCCTGCCCCGAAACCGAATGGATCGAGAGAAAAGGGGTTGCGAAATGCGGTGACGGAATTAACACAAGCAATTCTGAAATTCGGGGAAGCTTATGAACATGCTGAGAGCTCTAAGCTGCAGCAAGTGGTGGAAATGGAGAAGCAGAGGATGAAATTCGCCAAGGATTTGGAATTGCAGAGAATGCAATTCTTCATGAAAACCCAATTGGAGATCTCGCAGCTCAAACATGGCAGAAGAGTTGTGGCTGCTGGGAATCACCATTGTAGCAACAACAACAACAGTAACAGTGAGAGCAGCAACTAGATGGGATATTATGCAGAATTAGGTAATATATTTCTCATCCTTTGATAATGGTAGTGTTGTGCCTGTTTACCTATCTGTATCCTAATTTATCACTTTTATCTCATAAATTAACTTCATCAAGATGTTCAAAGCCTAGTGATTAGTAGTTAGTTAAGTTTGTTATCATAATTATCTACTTATAGCTTTCCTCTTATTGGAAGAGTGCAAATAGTTTCCCAGTATAATCTTTGTTAATTAGAGGAAAATTAAGTGATGAAGTAAATCCAATTGGAATCTGTGCTTATTCCTTTCTTTTGCTCCTTTTTGTTAATTTAACTAGGCAACCCTTCACTATATCTTGATGCTACAATCTAGGGACGAGTCGGTTGTGTCTTAGGTATAGGGCAACGAAGCTTCACCTCCAAGTTCTAAATAAAGTAATTAATCAATATGAGATGGCTTAATTGGTCAAAGAGGGTCTTGAAATGCATAAGGTGATAGATTCAATCCATGGTGGCCACCTATCTAGAAATTTATTTCCTACGAGTTTTCTTGACATTCAAATGTTGTAGGGTCACAAAAGGTTTGACTTTATGTGACAAAACAGTCTCTCTGTTCCTCTCATAAGTTAAGAATAATCTTCAATTGATGGGAGGAGGATTGAAATAAATAAACCATTCTTTTGGCATTTGTTTTGATGGACTTGGAGAAAAGCATGCCATGATAAGATTGATTGATGCCTGGTTGTTGAATCTGATTCTATGATCTTTTTTGTGTGTGTTTGTCAATGTATATCAATTTTGGATAGGATCAAAATAAACCCAAGTGTGGTGTGAGAAAGTGGTATACTTTTTTTTAGTTTTACTGAAGTGAATCAAAGTTGTTTGATTTCCCTACTTTATGCTTGCATATTTTTTACTGAAGTGAATTCAAATGTTCTAGATTTTGGATTGGTTTTTATGAATGACTTATTTTATTATTATTATATTTTTTTTCAAATCGTCGTCAAACTTATCGTTTTTTAATCCAAGTTATTCAACCACATTTAGGATTCAAACCCTTAACTAACTAATTATTATGTTAAACAAGGGCGTTAATGTACACCTAATGACTTGAAGGTCTTAGGTTCGAGTCTCTCTATCCTTAATTATTGTAATTTCAAAAAACAAAAAATCAAATGGTTATCAAACGGGACCTAATTGTTTGGATTAATTTTGACTCAATGATGAAGGGAAACAAATAGTTCAAATGTAGTACTAAGACAAAAACTTTTTATTTTATATCTTGACTCTTATTAATGCAATTTTGGGAAGAAACTGATCCAACTATTCTCAGATCTTAGAACATTCTAAAAAAAACATCTCCACCATTTTCTACCATTAAAGTAGGAGGATTTGAACCTAGGATATAAATTGATATTTGGAGATTTTGCAATAAAAAGGTAAAAGGTAAAGTATTTCCATATCTATAGTACATAATCAAAACTAATTTAGTTGTAGTAGAAAATTTAAATGACAGAGTTTACTTATTGTATTCTATCGTTAATAGAAAATCATGTGTTATAGATGAATTATTTTAGAGATTGTGCTGCGAATATAATATAAGAGGTAGAATGTATTGTTGAGAATAAATTTTGTTGATATTTAGGTTTCTAATTTTTCAATGTGACATGGTCACGATGTACCACTTTGACATGCCACTCTTGGGTTTACCAATTTTGAATTTTATCTATTTTTCTTTCCATTATGTTTGGAGTAATCGTGTCTGTCCATAGGCTAGGTATAGAGATATTTAAGGATTAGAAACATGAGAAGAATCTACGAATCATTTGGGTGAATCTCGAATCTTAGGGAGAGTACATTTTCAAAATGTAAACCTTATTCATTGTACCATCCCTTGAAAGCTTGAATCAGATTTTAATTTCATTTGTATCTGATCGAATATTCAATTAGATTTAATGGATTCTATATAGTGTATATTTTTGTCTCAAAATTAATTAGTGGTGAGATGGATAGGATTTCTCTTATAAATGTTTGAACGTCTCTCCACGTTTTAATGTGAGATTTTTAGTCATCAACAAAACACAATTGATCTTTTTAGGAATTTTTGAATGTATAATAAAAATTGATATTTTCATCTACAACACAAAATTAAAATTAATTCATTTATAACAAAAAATTCTAATTAACTTTTATTACCGATAGAATTCAATGGGTAAAAGAGTACTATCATTGGTTAAGGGTGTTCATACATTCCCCGAAAATCGATCCGATCAAATTTGGGTCGGTCGGTTTTTAAGTATGTGTCGGTCGGTGTCGGTTACAAATATAGTTAACCGAAAAATTTTCGGTTAATTCGATCGGTTTGGTCGATTAACCAAAAATTTTCTTTATAAAATATTGATATTTTCATATAATTAAAAAAAAAATTATTAATTTTTTTTAAAATTAACTTAAATTTCCATGTGTTTCTAAAAATTATTATATATATTCATTTCTTAAAATAAATTCACAACATTTTATTACAAAATTGTATAATTAATATATTATTTTAATAAAAAAAATAAGAAAAAAATAAAATGAATTAACCGATTTTAATTGACTTAATCGACCAACTTAACCGACTGGTCGACTCGGTTTCATTTTTTAAGAAACCGATAAGATTGGTTCGATGTCAACTTTTATCAAAAACCAACCGCGACCGACCGATGAATCTCTATTATTAGTTAGTTCTATCGATGATAACATTAGAGGTATAATAAATTACCAGAGATATAATGTATTGTTGACCGTAAATTCCTCTTTTATTGTTATTATTATTAAGTTCATCTAGTGGTAAATTATCGGTTTCTTAAAAAAAAAAAAAAAAAAAATCTAATGGTAGATTAGCCAATCGAATATAATTTAATATATTAAACCGTTCATACCACCCAGCCATTTCAAATCATTCCGGACACTTTGATAATCACTCATAATTTTTGTTTTCTTACTTTAATATTTACATTTAATTTAAAATTCAAAACAAACAAAAATCAAATGATTCATCCATTTTTTAAATGAGTTGATAATTTTATCGATTTTTTTTTTTTTTTGAAAATCATATTTTTATCCATTGATATGCTTAAATACACAATTAAGAAAAAACAAACAAAATAAATAAATCAGTTGAAAAAATCTATATTTATTTTCATCTACAAAGTAGGGTTTGTGATCCTTCTCAATTAGACAAAAAAAAAAAAAAAGAATTTGCGCTGTGTAGCAATTTTCCTAGACTGCATTAGAATTATAGCAACTTTTTAAAAATATTGCAAATATAGCAACTTTTTTTTGATAGATTCTATCAAACACT
>JBBMEF010000001.1:13476464-13494474 GCA_037832685.1 Sicyos baderoa | reverse complement strand
TTATAATCATTTTTATATATAATTTTTAAAACATTTTACATTTTTTAAAAATTGGAAGAAAAAAATTAAAAAAAAAAACTAGAAACAAGAAACGGTTATCAAACAAGTTTGTTCCTGTTTCTTATCTATTTCAAGAAACAAGAAACAGAAATTGTTACCAAACACAGGCTTGTTTCTTGAAACGGGAAACGGGAGTGTTACCAAACGGGCCCAAATTTATTATCATTTTCATTTCCATTTCCTTACGACGGTAGCCATACATGCAGTAAATGAGTAAACCATTTAATTAAAAATATTTTTTCTCTCTCCCTCCATTAACATTCTCTCACCCAAACCTTTCTTCTCCCATTTCTTCATCTTCTTCCCACCAAATCCAGTTGAATCTTCTCCAATCTCCGACATTTGATCCACCCACAATTGAAAATAATCATCTTCCAACATTTGATCCACCCACCATTCTCTGGCCGCCGCTGACTCACCGGAACCGAAACCCACTTCCCGGAATCCGTCGCCGTCGCTGCTCTCCCAAGAACCAAAAGTTTCTAAATTGGGCACAATTATGCTCGACTGTACGGCCACTTTATCGACGGCTTTAAAATCCAAATCCACCATTGTTGTCCGTTGATAGCTTCTGAAATTGAAAATGTTCGCAAAAGTGTACTCGCTCACTCTGTTTTTCAACGATTTGCTCTGTTCACTCTGTCTTTTATTTCCGCCACCCACCGCCCCGACGGCCACTGCCGGACTCCGACGAACCGCCGAGCCGGAGATTGATACCGGAGAAATTTTCCGGCAAGGGGACGCTATGGAAAGAAATTTTTTGGGGGTGGGTATTGAGGGGCGCCATTGATGAGAAACCATTCTCCAACATATTTATTGAATTCTTAAGTTTCTATATTTTCAACATGAATTTTCGACATCAATTCGAGAAGATTTAACTGGATATGGGGGAATATTTGAGAATGTGAGTTTCACTTCAAAATTAATTAGCTAATCAAGAGAGTAACACATATCTGTTTTATATTGATGTTGGATTCTCCCTTTAATGTAGGATATTTGTGAGATCGTGACATGGAAAAGATGAAAAAATGGGAGAAGAAATGATTAGGTGAGAGAGTGTTAATGGAGAAAGAGAGAAAAAATTATTAATTAAATGGGTTACTCATTTACGGATTAAAAGAAGAAAATGTATTTAAAAAAATGTATTTTCATGGGTCCCACCACTTTTTTTATTCCAAATTATTCAAAAAAATCTAGAGGGTTTTGCATGTATAGCAAACAAACCCAAAAAATTGCATCAATAGCAAAAATCAAGAAATAATTCATACATAGTAGATGATAGAAACGGTTTTGCCAAAATTACCAAAAAGCCCATGCATGATGTTGCGTCAGATACATAATAATTGATTTCTATCACTAAAGAAACAAATTTCTATCACTAAAGAAACAGATTTCTATCACTAAAGAAACAGATTTCTATCATTAAAGAAACTTACTTCTATTACTAAAGAAGCTAACTTCTATCACCAAAGAAGCTGACTTCTATCACGAAAGTTACAGATTTCTATCACTTAAGAAACTTACTTCTATTACTAAAGAAGTTAACTTCTATCATCAAAGAAACTGACTTCTATCACTAAAGTTATAAATTTCTATCACTAAAGAAACTTGCTTCTATTTCTAAAGAAGTCAACTTCTATCATCAAATGTAGTAAAGAGAGATCATTCGATTACAATCGATCGGAGGCGGTGGCACGAGGTTGAGGAACGAAGTGAAGAATGGATAGAAAAAGAAAATGGTAAAAGAGGAATTAAAAATGAACGAAATAAAATTCTGCTATATGTAAAATATTTTGAAAAAAAAGCTGTAATTAAAATTAAAAGGTCAAAAAGTGCTACCTAGAGCAAATTCCCAAAAATCTATCCTCTTTGTACCATAGGTTTAGAAATTACCCTTTTTTGCTATTAGTTTTTGAAACTACACTACTTTCTTAAATTCCGAGGTTATTCATGTCCAAAAAACAAACACACCGAGATAATTGTGCCCAATTGAGTTGATATTGTCTTTGGATAATATGTTTTAGAATTTTTTTTGTAAGTAGCTAATTCTTGACGTATTTTAATAATAGTAATTTTTTAAAAATATTTCATATGATATAATATAAAATATTTAATTTTGATTGAAGTTTATCGATTTCAGATTTATTATTATTATTATTATTATTATTATTATTAAAGGTTCATCAATTTCATATAATTGAAACTTATAAGTTTCGTTACCATACATATTTTTTTTGAGAAAATTAGTTTCGTGACCATTAATTTAACATGATTGAATTAATTTTTATAATATTTGAATTTTTTTCAAAAAAATTGATATCCAAAAAAAAATCCTGCTACTTATAAAAAAATTCCCTATTCTTCTGGATATCAACAATAATTAAGGTAGACTAGAGTTCTCATATCATTTACAACTCTTTTTTTCTTTACTCAATTTTTCACACTAAGTATTGATTTTGAAATTTATTACAAGTTAAGTCATTTTTTCCTTCAATTTTGATTCATAAAATTTCATCCCTTTATAACTCACATGTTTATTTAATATTAATTAAAAGTTTAGGATTCTATTAAAAATAATTAAATTAAAATACTATGTCTAATAGATCAATTCAATTTAAATTTGTTTAACACCTATATAATTTGCTATGCATAGTGTGAAAGTTATAAATTTAATAGACAATTTCAAAATTTAAGAATCTATTAGACCTTTTTAAAAATTAAAGAGAAATAAACAAAATGGGAAGACTAACCTTGTGGTTAGGCCCAAGTAGAATACACACATTATACATAAAATATCCATCACCCACCTAATATTTTAATGACATTTGGGGTGGAGATGTAATATGATAATTAATTGATAAGTATACACAACTAGAGTTTTTAATATGACAAGTCAAAACATAAATAAAAAAGTGGTCAATTGCATTGACTTGGACTGTTTCAAACTAAAATAACTATTGGCAACAAAATATCATTTTCTGCAGCTTTCAACTAAGAATTGTCTCTCTAAATTCTATCCTTGCCCTTCAAAGGCTCTAACTTTTGATGCTGACAAATGGAACTGTTTTTAACTTTTTTTTGGCTTTTAGTGATGGAAATTTTGCAGAACTTGGAGTTGAATTGTAGTGCCTTGACCTGCTAAGATGACTAATTCTTTACCATGTGGTCAGTTCCAAAGAAATTTCTATTTTATTGCACAATTTGTTTGAACAAGCAATCTCAAAGGTGGGGTTTTTTTTTTTTTGTTCTTCCTTTGGTGCTGAATTGTTCATCTTGAAGGCCTGCATCCACAAACAAAGAGGATTTTTTTGATTCTTTTGAGTATCATTCAAAAGGGTTGGGCTGAAATGGCTAGAATTTTGCTGTTTTCTGCATATCTGGCTCTCCTTGTTCTTGTCCAAGCTCAAGATCAATCAGGTTCAATCTTCTTTTTTTTTCTTCATAATTTTCATGATTTTGTGCTCTTGATACAAAAAGTAATGCTTTTTCTTTCCCTTTGCTTCTCAGAATTCATCAGCATAGATTGCGGGATACCCGAATTCAAAACCTATAATGATACCATGACAAACCTCACGTATGTTTCTGATACCGAATTCATTGACACTGGTGAAATCAAGAGCATATCATTAAATTACAGCATGAACAAATCATTAGAGAAGCAATTCATGACTCTAAGAAGTTTTCCTGGAGGGGTTAGAAATAGAAACTGCTACACCATAAGAACACAAGAGGGTGGGACAACAAAGTACTTGATTCGAGCGAGATTCATGTATGGCGACTATGATAACAAACATCATGTGCCAGAATTCAATTTATCTCTAGGAGTTGATCATTGGGATTCGGTTGTTATGCGGGACGCGTCCGAGAAAGTTACGAAAGAACTGATACATGTCCCTCCATTGAATTATATCCAAATCTGTCTGATAAACACTGGAAAAGGAGTGCCTTTCATATCAGCAATAGAGATAAGGCCTCTGGCTCTGAATAATGTCACTTATACAGCAGTATCTGCATCCTTGAAGCTCCATGAGCGGATAGATTATGGCCTCGATCGCAACCGAATTGTGAGGTGAGGCTCATTCTCATTGTTATTCAGGAAACCGTATTAGATAGTATGAGTTACCATTACAAAACCAATTGGTAATCAGAGGAGTAGTCTGTCTATTCCTCACCTTTCTAATGTGAATCCTCAAAAAACCGAATGTTTTCGGTGAGCTTATCTGGTTTCTCTTACTCTCTTTTCCTCAGGTATCCTGATGATCCATTTGATCGGATATGGTTGCCCCCAAGCTTGCCCGTACCTGGTTCAGAAAACATGAAACCATCTAACCAACCGATTGCGCAAAACAAATTTAGAATTCCATCAGTTGTTTTGGAAACTGCAATTGCACCAAAGGACAACCAAACCCTGAAAATTTCATCACATATTGGTAACGAAACGGATAAGTTCTATCTTTACATGCACTTTGCAGATTTCATCAATGTTACAGAAACTGGGAATTTTAGATCCTTTGATGTCGACATCAATGGATTTGATTGGTATCATTATTTGTCTCCTGACTACTTGGCAACTACCACACTGTTTAGCATTAGGGGCATCGATGCAACAAACGTAAACGGCCTTGCGATCTCCATCAATAAAAGTCAAAACTCAACTCTTCCACCCCTAATCAATGCCATTGAAATTTTTGTAGAAAAGCTATTGCCACAATTGCAAACAAACCAGGCTGAAAGTAAGTTACCTCACAACCTTAGCACCTCTAGTTTTAGCTCATTGAAAAACCAGTCTTCTTGTATCATATATTTCCCATGTGTGTTCATAAAAATCTAACCACCACCATTCACATTCATTTCAATACCAGTTGAAGCACTGCAGAACATAAAACTAGCTTACAGTCTGAAGAAAAACTGGCAAGGAGATCCATGTTACCCAAAGGAGTACTCGTGGGACGGTCTTACTTGCAGTGTCGGGCAACCGAATATCATATCCTTGTAAGTCTTCAACAATATTCAAGAGTGAAAAAACTTGTTGATCTTGTCCAGACTTTCATTTAAGTAGTGGTATGAAATCAGGAACTTGTCATGGAGTGGATTGACAGGAGGAATTTCTTCTAATATATCAGATCTTACAATGATACAACAACTGTAAGCATCTCAACTATCACTTCATTCTGATGGGCACAAGAACAGCACCATCTTAACCATTAAAAAATTTATTTAACAAAGCAATTGAATTTCCTTATTCAGGGATCTGTCCAACAATAATCTAAATGGCACAGTTCCAGATTTTCTAGCTCAACTGCCATCCTTAAGGGTTCTGTAAGTTATTTGCTCCTTTTTTTATAAGAAGAAACAAACTTTTCATTAAAGTAATGAAAAGAAGTGAAAGCTTCCAATACAACTCTGTTTAATCATGTTAAATCATCAATCAGCGGATAGGTTGAGATAAATTTAATCCCTTACTTGTGGTTGAGGGTTTGAAAATTTGAGAAATACCCAACAAATAGAAATTAATATTTATCGGAGAGGAAACAACTTCACAGGAGTTCTAATTTAGGACCTCCTGCTCTGATATTAGATAACCAATCAACCCAAAAGTTTAAAATGATGAGTTGTGGTAAATTTAATTATATCAACTAACAAATTCGGTAAGGAGGAAAAGAAAAGGAAAAAAACTCTAAAGAACTAAGACATGAAAGAAGACTAAGATTGAACAAACGTAAAGATAAAACTACAATCTTTTGGTCAAGAGTTTCTAATGTCACCATATTTCCTGTACATTTGTAGAAACCTGGAAAACAACAATCTCTCAGGGATAATTCCGCAGCCGCTGTTCGAAAGATCGAGAAATGGAAACTTAACATTAAGGTATCCAGTAATAACAACCCAGTGCTATACAAACCAATAGAAATTATGTCACAACAATATATTCCAAAGCATCTCATTTCCTGTTATTCATTACAAAGTGTGGAAAGAAATCCACATCTTTGCCTATCAGAACCCTGCAATAAAAAGCCGAAGAGGGCGTATGTAATTCCATTGGCAGCATCACTTGGTGGAGTTGCATTAGCATTGTTAATCGGAGGCGCGGTCTTTTGGAGCGTACGAAGACGAAAAAAGCAAGGTATAGAACAATACAATGAACTTGTTTTCCATGTTTAGATGCTTCTATGTTCATAAAACATGCAGCATTTCTTAAAATGCAACACATTAACACTATGTTTAGAACCTTATGCAGAAACACAGATGTCTGGGAGTAGCAAGCAAGGCGAGACATTAATCGTGCCAGAGAATCAAAAGTTTACCTACTCAGAAATTTTGAGTATCACAAACAACTTTGAGAGGATTATAGGAAAGGGAGGATTTGGAAGAGTTTATCATGGTTACTTGCATGGCATCCAAGTTTCTGTCAAAATGTTGTCCCCTACATCAGTTCAAGGTTACAAGCAATTTCATGAAGAGGTTAGCAGCAAAATATTTTTGTGTCCTCAGTCAAATATCAGCAATTTTCTTACAATATATGTTACATCAAACAAGTGAAAAAGTAGTATTGAGTCTTGCAACAGTCACGTACTAAACCTATCAGTTTAAGCTTTTGAGTTGATACGAAGTCCTATGTTCAAACCTCCAATTAATATCGACTTCTACTTGATAGACATTCTAACATAACTAAACGTACTTCAACCCCTCAACTGAAACTTTTGGGTTGATTTGTGATTTAACATGACATATTTTTATGCTCGGACTCTTATATGATAAAGGGGTTAATGAATCAAGTTATGATAATTTAAGTTCTGACAATATTACAGGCACAAAAGCTTACTACAGTTCACCATGGAAACTTAACTTCTGTACTTGGATATTGTGATGAAGACACTCACCAAGGACTGGTTTATGAACACATGGAAAATGGAAACTTAGCAGATCATCTAACAGGTAAAATTAATGATTGAATCAATATGAAAATAATAATAATAAACATGCTTAGTTTTGTTTCTAAACTAAAAACCATTTGTATTTAGTTTTCAGTTTAAAAAATTATGCTTAAAAATATGTGTTTATTTATTTTTTAATCTATATTCAATAACGATGATTTATCTTCCTTCAAAAAGTATTTGAATTATAATCAAATTCTAAAAACCAAAACAAATTTATAAAAGCTATTTTTTTTAGTTTTAAATTTTTGTTTGATTTTCAAGTAAAGATAAAATGTAGATATCAAAATAAAGCATACTAGATTGAAGTAGTTGTTGTGTTGTAAGTTCAATTTTTAAAAACCAAAAATTAAAACCAAAATAATTATTAAACCGGTCTAAAAAATTAAGTTTTTAAACTTATTTTTGTTTTTGACATGGCTAATGTAAAAAGAAAAGACAAAAAAACGAAATCGTCGTCGTCAAACAAGGCCGTAAAAACTTGCATTATGAGCCTTTGTTTTTTGTTACATTACATGATTTGAAGCTCATTAAGTTTTTTTTGTTGTTTTTTTTTTATCTGAACTAGAAAAAAGCAACCATCTTTTGAACTGGAAAGAGAGATTGAGAATTGCTCTGGATGCAGCACAAGGTGAGAAAAACAGACATTTGCTCAATTAGATTCCTTTCATCTATGAAAAAAAAAAAAACATAACTTCAATTGCATCATGTATAACCTAGTAACAGGTTACAGGTTCGAACCTCCTCAATCCCAAATATTGTTGAACTAAAAAAAAAAAGTGATTTCTTCTATTTTCTAAATTGCAACAACATCTTCCTACAGGGTTGGAATATCTTCATTATGGCTGTAACCCACCAATTATTCACAGAGACCTCAAATGTACAAACATCTTACTGGATAAAACCTTTCATGCCAAATTAGCTGATTTTGGGATGTCAAAAGCTTTTCAATCAGAAGATAGATGTCAAGCTTCTGCAGCTGTTGGCACCCCAGGATACCTTGATCCAGAGTAAGTGTTTGTTCTTTTTCATCGATTTCGTGTTATTGCTCTTTTTATTTAATACAATAGGAGTTGGGGGACTCGAACCACAGGTATCATAGTTCTTAATACATTCAAAATGTCAGTTAAGTTTTGTTCACTTTGGCTCGTTGCTCTCATTATTGATAGTCAAATATGAGCAACAGGCCACCGATTAGATTCAGTTGACTTTTTTCTTTTAGAAGATGATAACATTTTTCATTTTTTTCTTTGATAACTGAGAATTGGAGTTTCGCCCTACAATACCTGGAGCACCTGCGTCCGTCTCAAGGCTCAAATTTGAAAGACAAAGATTTTACAATTAAACTCATATATGAATTTTGAATCTAGGACCCCCAAGAGACCATATTTTGGAAATCTCAAATCTTTATAAAGTAGGTTGCTCTTTGGAGATAGATAACAAAGTTTCTCGTTGATAAAAAGAAAATGTACTAATGCTCAAAGTAGACGCTTGAAGGAGGAGAAGATATGCAATAGAAACATAGTTTTTCATTGGCCTTCTCCAATGATGTTGTTAATACAACAAATTTAGACAAAATATGTAATAGAAACATGACTCTTTAGAAATTAAAATCCATATCCCCGAGAGACAGTTGGTCAAAGGTCTGGGCTTCAAGGGTATGTTCCCTTCGATGTCCCGGGTTCAAGACTCACTTTTGACATTCATTTGTAGACACCCCCAACTGTGTCTCCAGACCTCCAGTGAATCCTTGTATCACACTCTAGTGACGAGTCAATGGTATCCTCAAGTTTTGGGTGCAAAGTGTCATGGTCCTGCTTGTCCAGTGCATGTGGCACATGGCCGCGTGACTGTGTAGACCCCGTCTGACTTGTTCATGCCCGTCCAGTGTGTGTTGCACAGCATGACCTCTTAGACTCCTTTTATTATGCTTTAGTAGTATAGGATTTACTTTCAATGTTCTAGGTAGTTCCTTTCATGTTTTCGGAGCATATGTCTCCTCGTCATTTTGATATGCAAGCCTGCCATATCAAAAAGACCCCAAAATGTATTATAGGGGAGTATGACTTCTTGAAACTTCCTTCCTACCAGTTATATTTGTGATGCAATACAGTTGATGTGGTCCTTGTTGCATTGGGGTATAACCTTTCAAAGACAAAAGCATTTCTTAAACCTTCTTTCTCTCTCTTTCGAAAACCTTTTCTCGAGACCCGAGAGGGAGGCTCGCCCCTGTGGGGCCACCCGCTTTGCGCTTTCGTTTGGCTGACTTGCTCGTCGGATTAGAGCAAGTGCCTCACGATCCCCCTTCGCAAGGTCAGCGAAGTTGGACCGTGACACAAAGCTCCAAGTTCCCGAATTAAAAAAAAAAATGAAAAAAAAATCCATAACCCAACTCCAAGAACTTAGGCCCCGTTTGATAACCATTTGGTTTTTTGTTTTTGGTTTTTCAAATTTAAGTCTATTCTCTCTCAAATTTACTAGAATGTGCTCCATCCTTCCTACCATTTATCTATCTTTGTTTAAGAAAGTAGGAGAATACTAAATAACTTTAAAAAACAAAAACAAACTTTGGAAAGCTACTTTTTTTTGTTTTTAAAAGTTGGTTGGTATTTTCATACTTTCTTAAGGAAATATGTATATATGGTAGAAATGATGAAACAAATTGTATGAAATTTGAGAGAAAATAGGCTTAAATTTTAAAAACAAAAAACAAGAAACCAAATGGTTATCAAACGGGGCCTTAATAATAAAGACCGATAATTTTGTATAATGTCTTCCTAAACGAAGCATCTCAACACATAGAATCATTAAAATGGCCAATCTTGTGCTAAAGATAATTAATTTGTAAGACATTTATTTTCTTCTTTGAATGAATCTTATCTTCATAGCTTAATACTTCTCACATTTTTACACACACCCTTCATTTTATTCAATTCCCCAACAATCCTGTGTTTTGATATAGATTTTTCTGATGTAAATTTCCCTGTAGGTACTCCTTGACAAACAAGTTAACCGAGAAGAGTGACGTGTATAGCTTTGGAGTGATTTTACTCGAACTTGTCACTGGTCAACCAGCAATAACAAAAGGTGAAGAACAATCCCATGTCACCAAATGGATTACTTCAATGCTCAAAGAAGGGGATATAAAGAATATAATAGACCCAAAATTAGGATTGATCACCAAAAAGAATTCCATATGGAAATTTATTGAATTGGCAATGACCTGTGTATCTCCATCTTCAACTGAGAGGCCAACCATGAGCAAGGTAGTGATGGAATTGAAGCAGTGTTTGGATTTCTTGGACAATTCTCAAGAAAACAATGGTGAATTCACTCCGAGTCTCGATTTGTTCTCCGTCTCTCTGACTTCATCCGATTCCAATGGAAGGTAGTAGAACTTGCAATGCAAGGTACCAATGATGTTCATAATCTGTTCTAGTTTACAATACCTATGTTTGTTATTCTAAAGAAATAAAACAAAGTCAGTGTTTTGGCTAGAAATTTGTTTTGAATCTGAAATGGCTGCAATTCAACCAGTTTCATTTTGCATCTAAGAGGTATAAGTGTGGTGGACTAGTTCTAGAAACTGATCTTCTTTTTTTAATGAACTTTCGCTCCTCTAAACCGTCGGGCAACCGTACCTATCTCTAGGCCAGGCACGGGAAGACAACATAGAAAACGGAGGCGAAAGTTGGAGTTTCTTGGGAAATTAATTCACATAGCGTCCTCGAACCTCGGACCTCAAGGGGAGAGTTCTAAAAACTGATCTTCTAACTAGAAATACAATCTTCCATTATAGTTTAGTTGTGCATTCTTTGGGCTCCTAAGCATTTAGCAACCATAACAAACTCCTTTATTCTAATGTACCTTACTGGTGCTCAAGTTTTCACTTATCCCTTTATATTTAGATACCTAACTTCTTGGCTGTCAAACTCTTTTGGCCAGCACCACATGAGTGAAGAAGTGTTTTTAAAAGCTCAGGAATAACCAACTCTGAACCATCATGGAATCGCTCAATTAGTCAAAGAGGACCTTGGGATGTATAAGGTGACGAGTTTAATCCATGGTAGCTACCTACCTAAGAAATAATTTTCTACGTTTCCTTGGCATGTAAATGTTGTAGGATGGTAGTATGTCCCGTGACATTAGTCGAGGTGCACAAAAGCTGTATATAAAAACCATTCATAAAAAATAGATAACTTAGGCCCCGTTTGATAACTATTTGGTTTCTTGTTTTTGGTTTTTCAAATTTAAGTCTATTTTCTCTCAAATTTCCTACAATTTGTTTCATCATTTCTACCATGTATACATCCTTCCTTAAGAAAGTAGGGGAAGACCAACCAACTTTTAAAAATAAAAAAAAAAAGTAGCTTCTCAAAGTTTGTTTTTGTTTTTAAAAGTTGGTTAGTATTCTCCTACTTTTTTAAAGAAGGATGGATAAATGGTAAGAAGGATGGAGCACATTGTAGGAAATTTGAGAGAGGATAGGCTTAAATTTGAAAAACCAAAAACAAGAAACCAAATGGTTATCAAACGGGCCTTAGTTAAAGAGGGAATATTAAAGTAGTTGAAGAGGGAATATTAAAAAAAGAATACGTAGTTTGAGAGGGAATATATAGTAAATGTTATTTTCTTAGTTAATATAGAATAAAAAAAAATCAAACAAAATGAATTTTGCAATTAATCAAAGAATGGCACAAGCATTTTTCAAGTTGCAAGGCAAGGTGCTAGACGTGCAACTCGAGTTTAGGCATGCCTAGGCACAAGCATGAGAGGGCCTTGTCTTAGTCTTTTTTTTTTCAAGCAAATATGAGAATCAATAAAAATTGAGTGATGTAGCCTCTACAATATCTTACTCTTTTTTTTTTAATACAAATTGGTGGAGGAGGATTACAATACTGACTCTTTCAGAGTTCGAACCCGTGACACTGGTGTTGAACTGGTGTTGAGCTGGTGTTGAACTCTTCTACAATATCTTACTAAACAAAGCATAGCATGCTCTTCAAATTTTAATGTCCCACCCACCAGCTAAAGCACTCTCTTTTGTGTGTGTGGATGATATTCATGAAAATCAAGGGATGGAGAATAAATTTTAGAGCCATGATTCATGTACTATAGAGTTCAATGGAGAGTTTAGGGCCATAAAACCATTGGTAGAGAATTTGAATTAAAATAAATTTAAATTAAAAAAAAAAAATAATAAAATAAGGATTTTGATTTTTTTTTTTTTTTTTTTTTTGTTCTTCAAATTTTAGCATATAATAATTATTTTACTTATTGAGTTTTCTTGCTTTAATATCTACCTCATGTCTATTTTATTGAGATCAAAACAAATCATGGAAACTAACATAAAGTAGCTTTAATATACTTATTTTAATTTTTAAAATTTAGCGATATTATTTTTGATAAACATTTTTTTGAGGGAAAAAAACTTAAATTTACAAAACGGAAAATAAAACTTTCTTTCAAATGGTCATCACAGCTGGGCCATTGAGGCCTAAAAGATTTGATGGGCTTGCAAGAATCCGCTCCGATCCCATTCATTTACGCCATCCTGTTTTGACTCAAATTACTTGCTTTTCGCCGTAATTTCACAAAAGAAACAGAGAAATTTTTTTTCGGAAAATGAAAGAAAAAGAGACCATAATTCAAATTTCAAACGATTGAATAAGAGTAGATTTTAGAATCGGTTACCTTTGCTGCTGAGGTGAATCGTCTCTTCAAAGCAACATTAGTTACCGTTGCAGTGTAAGTGAGTCTCAAATATGAGAATTTAAGGGAACCACACTTTCAAAAGTTCAAGTCTATGATCACTACATCATTCTCGAAGAATAATATATAAAAGTTATGCTCTCGAAGTATAACAAGAGTAAAATACTAGTTTTTAAAAAACAAAAAAATCTAAGCGAGTAAAGTTTATTTTATTTTTAAAAAAAATAATAAAATTGAATTGAATTATAATAAAACATGCAACCAACTTTTCGATAAATTTGAGTATTTAGTACAGAGAATTGGGATTTTATTTTTCTCAAGTTCAATTCTAATTAGAAAGTCAGTATTTTAACTCATGGTCTTGGGAATATAATTATGAAAATTCTTTTTTGCCAATAAAAATATTATCTAATAGTATTAATATACTTTTTTTTTTTGAGAAATATACTATTAATATACTTAGGGGATTACGATACAATATTTAATTATGTATTAATTAAATTTTTCTGCCCGAGATGTCGCCGGAAAACCCCAACTCCATTTCTTAGATGGGTCTTTTAATTCTTAGAGAAATTCTCAATTCAAACCCTCAATTTTGAAGGAAAAAAATTGTGGAAAGAAAACAGGTCACACATCATGAGGGGTGAGAATTGATGAAGGAAGAGAAAAAAAATGATGAAGAATCCAGATAGATGACTAAAATTGGGAAAGATAATTATTATTATTTTTTTTTTTTTACAATTTATTTGACGGAAGTTAACGGAAGTTTAAGCTTATGACCAAATTTAAGTTTTCTTAAGAGTTGAAGGACTAATATTGGACTTTTGAAAGTCTATAGATTAAAATAGAACTATGTACATAGTTGAGGGACCAAAATGATATTTTAACTTTATTTTAATTAAAAAAGTAGTTTTATTGTAAATGTATATATTATGTTTTATACGTAATAACAAAATGTCGTTGTAGTATAGTGGTAAGTATTCCCGCCTGTCACGCGGGTGACCCGGGTTCGATCCCCGGCAACGGCGTACTTTTTCCCTTTTTTTACATTTCGTTGTTTTTTATTTCATTTACCAACTTTAACTGAGATGGACTACGTTCGAACCCTGGCAACCGCGATTTATATCTATTATTATTTTTGCTTTTCATATTTATTTTTCAATCTGGTGTAATTTTATAGATTAAAGTTGTATTTATAGGTTTAAAAATATTTAATTATGTATTAATAAATAAGTACATAATTAAAGATTTTGTGAAATTACCATCATTTTTTTACCATATTCATCTTTTGTTAATACATATTTATATATTTGTACTAAAGAAAAAATACATATTTATGTACTAAAAAATCTTTTATTATGACAATTTTATAAAATCTTTAATTATGTATTAATAAATAAATATAAATACATATAAAATTTGAGGAATTAACGAAACTATATAATTATGAGAGTATTGAAATTATTTCAAATAATACCATTGTATTTATGAAAGTATTCTCCAATATTGTTATTTATTCAAATAATATAATGTATTTAGATATGAGAGTACTGTGTCTAAAAAAAAATATGAGAATATTCCGTCTAAAAAAAATATGAGAATATTCTTCAATACTGTATTTATTCAAATAATACAACTGTTAATATTGTATTTAAATATGAAAATATTCTTCAATATTATATTTATATATGAAACTAGAATGTTTTTTAATATTAAATTACTAACTTATTTGCACTAATATATTTTAGTTTCTTAATAAATAAAAATAATCTAGAAAATCCATTATAGGTGAGAATACACATAATATAAAAGACATCTTACTCTTAAACATAGTATTAATAAGTCTTCAAAAAATAAATAAGGTATTAATAAACTTTTAAAAAGTAAATACTATATTAATAAGATACTTATACGTACCCAAATAAAAAAATAAAGTATTAATATATTTTAGAATTAATAATATATTTAACAACTTACTTGATCATTTGAGAGATACTAAAAAATTAATAATGATTAAAAATCTATATTTATTTTATTAATACATGCGTAAAAAATTTTAAATTATTTTTGGTAAAATCAAAATAATTATTAATTATAAAGGAAATCTTAAATTCATAGTTTTTTCAATAAAAAAATATATATTATTTATGACCAGAAATTTATGAGGAGATAATTTTAGGATGGAAATCAAATTTAAAATTGAAAATTCTGTTTTGAAAATTTAATGCTTTTTTTATCTAAAAAATGTTGAATATGAAAGATTTTTTTGCTATAAAAATGGACAGTGATATTTACGTAATTTTATTATCAAACGAATTTCTATTTTTAAAGCAGTTTACTTTTGTAAAATTTTCTTATTTTGAACACTCGTGTAATTTCTTTTGTCATTTAATCTAATATTGTGAAAAGCCCTTAACTAAATGTGAACATTATTATAAATTTTATAAAATAAAAACTAAGAAGGAGCATTATATAAGAGAAAATTAACAAGAAATCATAAAAATTAATTTTAAGTTTTTTTTTTAAGAAATTTGTTATGTATACCAACTGTATGGCCTTTATTAGAATTATAGCACATTTTTATCAAAAATTTGTTTATACCAAAATTTTGAGTGATTGAACTCAATCGAACTCAATCAATAATTAGTGATTGAACTCAATCAGTTTGTTAAGTGATTGTGCTCAACTGATTGAATTCAATCACTAGTTATTGATTGAATTTGATTGAGTTTATCACTCAAAATTTTGGTATATATACAATTGTTTTCAATTTTATATTATAGATGCAATTTTTTAGCTCACTTTTGTTATACATGAAAAATCCCTTTTTTTTTTAGCACATAGACTCTATCCTTAAAACACTACATAAATTAAAATTTAACATTCAAATTTTTTAAAATAAAATCATTCTCATATATAAGAACAAAATCTATAATTTAATTAATTTTTATATATATATATAACATTAAAATATGTATGATATAATATTTTAAAACTCATTTCTATCCTTGTGTTTTTTAGTTTAATGATTGATCATGTTATTACATAGTGTTTTTGGTACACCTATCTTTTTGGCTTAATGTAAGTCATTGAAATTAAATAATATACGTGTTGAAAAAAATAATCAAATTTTAAGACTCCGTTGGTTAACCATATTATTTTTAATTCTTGATTTTTGTTTTTAAAATTTTAAAACACTTTTAAAGTATTAAAGGATTTTTATTTTTAAAAAAAAAAAAAAAAACTTTTAAAAACATATTTTTTCAAAAATATATTACAAAAATAATAAAAATATGCTACAAATAGAATTCGAACCTTAATAGGAACACTAAAAAAAAAAAAAAAGTTTAAACTCGCAAATTTAAGATTTCAATAATATTCTAAAATAGCTTTATTTTATTTTATTAAATATTAAAAATAATAAATGTTGTTATTTAAAAAAAAAACCAAAAACTATAATCAAATTTTTAATTTTTTAAAAACAAAAAACACAAAATAGTTATCTAGTATGATTCTTATTTTTTAAAACAAAAATTATAAATAAAAAAAACAAAATAATTATCAAACTGAATTTAAATAATACTTTTCTTTCGTGGAATTCATATTTGCATTATATATTATGGAAAACAACTACTCAGTTGAAATGTTAAAAAAAAACCTACTCAATTGAAATGATTTTTAATATTTGTAAATAAAAGCAGAGCTATTATAACTTAATAACTAAAATGTTTTTTTAGAAAAAAATTAAAAAAATATGAATTTAAATATTTTTTTAAATATTATTGAATTTAATAGAATAAATAAATAATATAACTTTTATGACATCTTCTATTATGATTTAATAACTATATAAACATAGTTAACAAGAATAGTTGCTTACCAGCATTAATTTATACCTAATATAACTAAAAAGATTTTAGGTTTGAATTCTCCATTTTTAATTGTTGTAATCTCAAATAAATAAATAAATAAATAAAAAAAAGCATAGATAGACAACTCCACTAAAGTAGATATTCTCAAACAAAAAATTAAGTGACTCCCTACTCTCACATATCAATAAACAAAAAGTTTAGGTAAAAATAATAACTTTTAAACGGAATTTACTCTAGATAGCAGATTTGGGCTGGTGTATTATATTTATAGTAAATTTTTTCAAAATAATTTTTTTGTAGCAGAATTTGGTTGGCCCTACTTTTATTTCCAATTCTGCCCTTCCCTCTTTTTTGAAATTTGTTTCGCTTTTCTCCCGTGTAGAAATCGCACCTTTCTCCTGTGTAGAAATCGCACCAGGCCACATCAACTTCAATCGTGAAGAAAGCTTCAAAATGATATCAACTTTAAATCACAGCTTCTATCGAGAAAGAGATCACCAAATCTATCAGCGGCACTGATAGTTCTGTCTATCAGCGTTTATCACTGATAGAAGTCTATCAGCGGCACTAATAAAAGTCTATCAGCGTCCATCAGCAGCACTGATAGAAGTCTATCAGCGTCTATCAGGGACACTGATAAAAATCTATCCTCTCTCTGTTTTCTTTTCTCTCCCTATCAGCTCTATGTTTTCTTCTGCGGCACTGGCTCGAGGCGCGGTTCGAGAAGCGGCGTGAGGATGTGCGGGCGGCGACGTCTGCGTGCGACTCTGGGCGACGGAGAAGAGAGAAAAAAAAAATGAGGGAGGGCTTGGTCTGCGCGTGGAGAAGAAAGAAGAGAGAAAATGAAGAAGATGAACTGTTGTGCGTGAAAAACCCCATAAAAGGGTTATTTTAACTTGTGGGCCTTTTGGTAAATTTACCAAGTCCATTTCCATTTTATGCTATAAATGAATATCTTTATAAAATCTGCTATACATGTAATTTTTTTGTTCTATTTTGCTATACATGTAAAAACCCCTAATTTAAGAGCAGCATATACTGACTTGCTATAATAATCAATTTATCTCTCTATGAATGATAAAACTTTAAATTAAGTTTCTATCACTAGTAGAATTCAACTAGTAAAAACCTGTTATAAATAAATTATTTTAGAAATTGTGTTATAAATATAATATAAGAGATAGAATAGGTTGGTGCTCGTGGTAAATAAATTCTCTAATAATTAAGAGAGTTAAAAAAAATTATTTATAATATATATATATATATATATATCTCTTAGATTTGAAGGGGAAAATACAAATTAAGAGGATAAGTAGAAGATTTGGTAAAATAAATAAAAGAAAAAGATTTGGTACGTACGTATATATATACATCCATATACAATAATAATAATAATAATAATAATAATAATAATAATAATAATAATAATAA